>NIVC01002278.1:120000-187815 GCA_002269645.1 Macrostomum lignano | reverse complement strand
ATAAGTCTAACCAAACTATAGAATAGAAATATGCATGTGTTAACAATATTCAATTGTTTATACAAATGCATTAAAATTCCTTACATTCTAGATTTTTGATTGTCAAAATTTTGCTGCCATTTGGCACTTGGGTCCAGGTGCTAATTGGCACTTATTCAATTTTTAGTTGAACCATTTAATGCTCAATTTTTATCTTAATCTTTATCATTATAGATAACCCTAAAATTCTTAGAAAAAAATTAAAATAATTGTTAGACTATAATAACTTTTTTTTCTTACAAAAGTTAAGATAAGACTATAGCTATGCATACTATATTTTAATGATCTCTTCTTTATCATAGAAATATATCCATTTTGGCACTATGGGTCTAAATTTAAGGTGCCAAAAAAAATTCTGAAGTGACATGGCAACCATCTCTACATATAAAAAATCAAAACTTTTGGTATAAAAACCTAGTTTTTATTATAGTTAAAACATCTTTATTGCAATCAATGCATAGCAATTATATATATGGCATATGATAGAAAGAGAAAGAGAAAAAGAGGGCCTACAAGGATATACAAAGAAGTATAAAAATATACAAGGGAAGGATATATATCTAATATAAAAAATAAGGATATCTAACATAGTTCTAGTCTAGACATTTGCAATAAAAAAGATATGCAAATAAAACATTGATAGAAACTGATAGATTCATATTATTCAATATTTAACAGTTTTTAAAAAAATATATTAATATTATAAATTTATACTTATACTTATTTTAAAAAAGTTATATGAGCATAAAATATAATTTTATAAATTAAATTCATATTATATATGATATATATTTTAGTAAAGGCAATACTATTATCAAAAAGCTAAATATAACCTAATGTGCTAATACTATATAAATATTATAAATATATTACGCAAGCATAATTAACATTATAGACAAAATAGTCTAGAATTATATACTATAATGTGATGGCCAGACTGTATGCAACCGGTAACACTAACTGCAGCCACACTGAAACCCCCCCCCAACCTCTGTCTAGCTAAGGTAGGGTAGGTACACACCAAGCTAGCCAGCTTGCTAAGCTAGGAGGGGGGGGGTTGGCATAGCCTATCATATATGCCATTCTTTTGTACCTCCCTAGGACCCTCAATATTGCGCTGTTTGTGTAAATAAATATATGTGCAAAGCAGCACAAAATATTTGCTGCCATTACATCTATTGAACTAAAAGGCCTTCCACCTCATTGGTAAGCCCAATGTGGAATGCTGGGCCTACCTAGTTGGCCCTGTGCAGTCCTGGCAGCCAGCCGCTTGGCCAACTACAATAGCAGCAATAGCAACCTAGCAGCACTGCAGCCTAGCAGCACTATAGCCCAGCAGCATCACAGCCTAGCAACATTGCAACCTAGCAGCATTGCAGCCTAGCAGCACCATAGCCTAGCAACATTGCAACCTAGCAGCATTGCAGCCTAGCAGCACCATAGCCTAGCAACATTGCAACCTAGCAGCACTGCAACCTAGCAGCACTGTAGCCTAGCAGCACTATAGCCTAGTAGCATTGCAGCCCCATAGCCCAGCAGCACCATAGTCTAGTAGCATCACAGACCAGCAGCACTGCAGCCCAGCAGCACCATAGTCTAGTAGCATTGCAGCCCAGCCACACTGTAGCCCAGTAGCATCGCAGCCTAGTAGCATTGCAGCCCTATAGCACCATAGCCTAGTAGCACTGCAGCCCTGCAGTACCATATCCCAGTAGCACTGCAGCCCAACAGTACCATAGCCCAGTAGCACTAGATACCAACTCCTGACACCAACTCCAGACACCAACCCCAGACCAGCCTAGCAGCACCATAGCCCAGTAGCACTGTAGCCCCATAGCCCAGTAACACCATAGTCTAATAGCATTGCAGCCTAGTAGCACTGCAGCCCAGCAACATCATAGCCTAGCAACACTGTAGCCCAGCAGCACTGTAGCCCAGCAACACCATAGCCTAGCAGCTACAACAGTTTTGTATAGCTGGCTTGCTAAGCTAGGAGAGTTGGCATAGCCTATCATGCCATGCCACCTTTTTGCACTTCCCTAGGCCTTTTAATATCACACTGTTTGTGTAAATAAATATATGCGCAAAGTAGCGCAAAATCTTTGCTGCCATTATATCTATTGAACTAAAAGGCCTTCTGCCTCAATAGTCAAATAGGCAAAGATATGAAGTTTTATACAAAATCATTAAGAAATTTTTTATAAATATAAAATATACATATTTTTTATAAACTTAAATATAATTTAGTCTTAAAAATATGCATTTGATATGCAATTACTAAAAAAATATTTTGATTAAGTTAAGAAAATCTCTTTATTAAAACTTATTAAGCATTAGAGAGGTAATGCAAACAAAATCTACCATATGTAGCTAATGCATTAATGCACTGCAGGAAAAAACATTGGAGGCAAACCTTGGCAGAAAAAAACTTGGCAGGCAATTCTAGCCTAGGTAGACAAATCACCACAGGCAATTTACTTATGGGCAAAATGCACTATAGGCAAATCTTGGCAAGAAAAGCTTGGCAGTCAATTTGTCTATAGGCAATTCTCATAGAACCAGTATAGCTACTAGCAATATATGGCCAACAATAGTTTAGAAAAAACAACTAGGGGCCTAGAACTCTATGCTTATTTATTTTCTTATAAGTTATACTTCAACAATATTCATTAAAAAAAAACTTAAATATATATAGGCTAGATCATTTCATTGGATTGAATACAATAATCAATATTAATATTATATTATAAACATATTATATATTTGAAACTATAGTCAGGATGATGTATATTATGCCAGAAATTTCCGGCGTACAATTGGCATAAAAAATATATTTGGTGTACCTTTTGGTGTGATGCCATGTTGTAAATACACCAAGCAGCATATGCCAACTCCAACCTTCACGTCAAAGTTAATATTAACAATTGTTGGCATAATGCCGTAACCTCAGAATCTTATTAGAAAATCATAAAAACCATAAAACTAGTAAGCAAAGATGAAAGTTCATAACTGTTTATGATTTATAAAAATTTAAAATTCCACGCAAACTATTCGTGTTGATTTTCTAAAAAAACTTAAACAAAAAATTGATTTTTGTTGGCATTATCTGTAAGCCAATTTACTTTAAAGGAAAACCACACATTTGTTAAATTTTTATTGTTAAAATGTATAACACGCAAAAAAGGTCATTTATTGTCACAAAGCCTAGAAAACCTAGCGTAAGTTCCTTGGACCTTGGCATACATTTCAGTATAAAGTGGCGTAGATTTTTTTAGGGGACTTTTTATTCCAGCGTATACCATGACATGATCTTGACTATGGGTTTAAAATAGGCTATCCTGTAGTTTCGCACGTTAAATTATTTTACGGAATTATTTCGCCCTCTATTCAAGGGTGGTGGGGGGGGGTGGGGGTAATAATTTAACGTGCGAAACTACAGGATAGGCTTAAAATAATTTAAATACATTTCCAAGTATAAATTAAAATGGTATATTATACTCTACACTCTTTTCTAGACTGTGTAGGCCTATTAGGGGTGGGGTCTTAGTTCAAAATTGAAATACATATTAATTAAAATTATCTAAATGATATAAAAATTTTATAAAAAGGCCTAGCTTTATATTAATTAGGCCTAGTTTAATTGCAATTTGAAAATCTGTTTTTTTAAGTAAATGACCTATTGAATACTTTTTGATAATATTTAACCAATTATGCCATAGTAAGTAGAGGTTTTGGCTTGAAATTTGATTATTGAATTGATTTCCTAAATTAATAATTTTTGTTTCAAGACAAGACAATAATAATTAAGACCAAAGGCAAGGCTTCTGTCAGTCTCAGTACAGTAGTCCAATTTTTTAAGCTTGCTTTAGTCATTTAGCTAATGTTGCAAATAAACTTAACTAGTGTCATTACTGTGCTCTTATTTTTATGTAGTGTAAGGACAGTAGGCCCTATAGGCCGAAGGACTATGCTTATGCGGCTATGGCCTATGGGTTCTTTTCATTGAAGCATGTCGTTGTCGATTCTATTAATCTACGTTTTGCAAGTCCTAAAAGGCTTGTTCACACCGCAATCAAAAATAACCAAATTCAATGTGGTCGCACCGTTTGTATACAAAATTTGATTTCTTTTTTACATTGATCGTGTAAATGGTCATTGGTTTGCTTATTCGAGACTTTTCGCATAATTAGCTCGAATTTCGTAGAAAGTTGTATTGAACGAAATTACCGGAAAATAAAAAATAGTTTTAAATTTTTCTAGCTTTTATCACCTTGCGTAAAAACTGTTTCATCCAATTTTTTTCGTTGAGTTTTACATTTAAAAGATGACCATTGTTAGAATATCCTGATGCCTAATTCTCACTGGTAGACTCGGTAAAGCAAACAACATTATTATTTTATTTAGATAGCTAGCCTGCTTTCATCACAAGTGGTTAAAAACCTGTGCTCTTATTTCAATCTTGCTTTGAGGCTCGCAGTAGAGGTCTGTAGATGCAGTGAGAGGTATTTAAGGCAAAAAAACTAGGTTTCGTGATTCATACTTTGTTATGCTGAGACTAAAAAAATAGTAAAAAGCAAAAGAAGGCCTATACACTCATAGATGGCACTCTTGATTCCTATAGAGATGTGAAAAAATTCCATAATATTGTGACAGTGTAATTCATAGAATCATCTGATCGTACTTCCTTATCTCGCATTGCATGCATACTACGTACTTGTATTTTTAAATTTATTTTAACAATATTCTATACGCATTATTATTGCGCTAATGTTACAGTTAATTGCTTTGTTTTTGTAGCCTCGTATGTATTTATTCTATTAGTTGTATTTCATTCATATCGTTATTATTTCTCGTACAGTAGATCTACCTATGTACATGTACTGGCGTATGTTATTCTTACCCGATATATTAATTAATCGATTAATTTGTACAAGTACATTTCCCGCCGCGTGAGGGGTTTGTCTGGATTTTGGATTAGGGATGTTGTTTGTTATCTGTTTACCTTACCAATTAAATATACGCTTGCAGTCAGCCGCCGCTCTCTCCCTTCTCTCCTGGGTTTTCGCTCCGCTTCTCGCGGGCCCCTTAGCCGTCGCATTCAATTGCTTTAGTCGCACTAAAATTAAGCAGCTACCAATCCAAACCTAACATTTAATTAAACATACCAAATCTGATATCTGCAATTTACGCTAAGGGAAGTCAGCTGCTGGCTCTAGATTATTAAATTTAACCGCTACACAAGTCGTACGTCTTCCCGCCTTTATTCGTCACAATATATTATATTTTCATTAGCATATCCACATCGTTTATCATCTTTAATCATTAGATTTAGAAGGTTTAAGTATATCAAGTTTTACACGTAGCTTCACAGAGATATTGCTCACAAGACGAATTCAAAAAGCGAAAATAACTTCATGGACGTTTTGATCTTAATAAAACTGTGATAGCAGGCATTTAACGCGCTGCAATTTATTCATTAAAAGCTTACTAAACAAAGTTTTTTGATTTGTTTTATTTAATGCTTTTTAAATTAAAATCTACGACAATTTGGCTTTTCAACAAAACGAGAAACAAAATAAGACAAAGTTCAGTGGTACAATACTCAGCATGTAATGTATATAAGTTTTGTTTCTATATCTAATTAGAACGAGTATAGACTCTTCTTTAACGTGTAGATTTTGTTTTTACTAAAAACGTTTTCTTTGCTTAGCAATTTCTTTAAAAAAACACTTTTACAATTTTTTGTGTAATTATCAGCTTATGGTAACCTCACTTAAGTCCCTACAAATGGCTACAATAAGCTGCGGACCCATGAACCTTTTTAAGTTGTGCAAGTTTGTCAAAAATGTGCGTGCAAGTGTGCAAATTTTTTCAGCATGCACAGAATGTGCCCAAGATTTTATCTCATTTAAAAATTCCATCCTGGTAGGTAGGATAATAATGATTGTAGTTAAGTGGTCTTTAACAGGCACACATATGCTCACCCCCTGATTTACACTGGCCATTTGATTTACTTTTTGACCAAAAATGCAACATAAGTATAAAAGAAACCATTGACCATGCAGCAATTTTTTTAAATAATAGGAATAACTATGACTATCTTATAAGGCTAAATGCCTTGTTATCTAATTAGTATTCTGTCTATTCTCTTGGCCCTTTTTGGCAACTTAACCCTGGTCTACCACAATTTTGGCTAGTAGTTATATATGTATAAGCATAAGTTGTTCAATTTGGGATCCTTAGATACCATTAACTTAATATACATTGAAATTTGTTAATGTTTTCTAAGAGTTGCATAGTGTTGCTACCATTATAAATTATGTTATAAAATGTTAGATTCTTAGAGCTTGTTCAAAATAGAGATTACTTGGTTATTTTTTACCTAATAGACAAATTACTTAAGATGGCAGTGCTTATTTAGCCGGCACCGGTCGAATAAGTTTGCTACTATTTAGCCGGCACCGGCCGAATAAGCTCGTCACTTTTTAGCCGGCAGTCCTGCCCCACTGCCGGTCAAATAAGCTCGTCACTATTTAGCCGGCAGTCCTGCCCCACTGCCAGTCAAATAAGCGCGTCACTATTTAGCCAGCAGTCCTGCCCCACTGCCGGTCAAATAATTGCGTCACTATTTAGCCGGCAGTCCTGCCCCACTGCCGGTCAAATAATTGCGTCACTATTTAGCCGGCAGTCCTGGCCCCAATGGCCACGCTGGTCAAAATACATTTATACATTTTATAACTGCGCACTGCTCGTCATGACCTTAAATTAATAATTTAACATACACAAGCTAATTATTAATCCGACAATTTTGGAGTTTTTTGATTCATAGATTAAAGTGAAAGTAAAACATGCATAATTAATTTTTTAATTGTTAATGTGTCTTCTGCTGCTACAAATAATTTCCGGAATATGCAAGACTTCCAGAAACAATTAAACAAACTTGAAGGCAAGTAATAAATTGTACTGAATCTGCATTGATTTATATTCGCTTTACCTATACTTTGTATTGCCCAAAGTTTAAATATCTCAAATAAATATATATATGGGCGTGGCCATTGGGGGCCAGGATTGCCGGCTAAATAGTGACGCAATTATTTGACCGGCAGTGGGGCAGGACTGCCGGCTAAATAGTGACGAGCTTATTTGACCGGCAGTGGGGCAGGACTGCCGGCTAAATAGTAGCGAACTTATTCGGCCGGTGCCGGCTAAATAAGCACTCCCACTTAAGATTGAGTAGCTAGATTTATTATTGATCCAATAATAAACATGTTTAAATATTATTAGCTTAAGACTCCTAATAAGAGTCTTATATTAAATTCAGTCAAGTGGCCATGTACAAGACTCCTAGCAAAGCTTTAGTTAGGAATAAAGTAATTTGAAAGTTGGTATAGTTTAAGTTTAATAAAAGGTTACTTAAGTACTACTAAGCAGCCATAGTCTGGAAAGTGGCCTTTATGACAAAAAATTCTAGCATATTTTTGCTTTTGCTAACAATCTTGGCATACACTTGGTATATAGAATATTCAGGCTATATTGCAGAAGGAGAGATATACACTAGAATTTTCCGGCATATACTTGAGTTCTGTGGCATATACCGGCATACATTTCTTAGCTGTATACAGTGTGGCATAAAAGACTGGTGTACAAATTAATATAAAGATTTTTTGTGCATTTTTCTATGTTAAGTTATTTCAAAAACTGTTCTTTTTGCTACTATTTTCTCATTTACTAATCATTTTAATTACCAGTATTGTCACAATAATCGTCATGTCATTATCACTTTTTTGTAATACAATTTTTAATTTAAATATTCTTCATTTTTTTACTGTTTTTTAAGTTGGCATACATTTAATATTTGTTGATGTACAATTGAAAATTTAATGAAAATATGTCTAGTGTACACAGAAAACCTTCCGCAATATCAGTTTTTTTAGCAAAAAAACGGTAGTTTTAAAGTTTAGAACTCCTTTATTTCTAATAGTACATATTCTTTTAAAAAATAGTGTATAAACAACTCAGGACTCAATGTAAATTTTTTTATTTTATGTTTGCAAAATAACCAAAACAAGAATTCTTTATTCTGACATATGCTTTCCATGATCTGGACTGTGGTTAAATAGTCCAAACAAAAATAGGAAAACTAGAAAAAGTTGTAGAAGTAAACAGAAAGTTAAAAGTTACAACCAATACACAATTTTAAATAGGACACACATAAGTAGTTATCATTGCATTGGACATGCCATGAGGCCACAAGTGGTTCAGCAAACAAAAGTAATACTCGTAATTGCAAAAAGCATGCAAAACAAAAGAAAACAAAAACCCAAGAAAAGTCTAGAAAAAGGCATGTATACCAGAAATTTCTAGGGCACATTTAAGAAATTTAGTGTACATATTGTTATTCAAAAAGTGATTTTGGGTTTTGGTGAATATGTTTAATATTTTGGTATATGACATGCACCAAAAAATACATTATCACTATAGATTATTGTGGTTTGCAGTTTATGCTACTGGTTTATTATTCTAGTGGATTTGAATTGGTAAAATGCTATTACCAGGTTCTTGATAGTCCCTAACCCTAGTATTGTTAATGTTAAAGGATTGAGTCAGGACACCAATGTAATATTAAGTTGTAATACAAGTTTAACAACTAAAAAAGAAATGTTTAATATACATGTGGTTTGTTTTATATTTAATATTATGTTTCCCTTAAGTGCTTAGGCAAGACTCCCAGTTTTAGAGGCAAGACTCTTCTGTGCAAAACTCTGTGCATTTCCTATTTTTAGTTCCCTATCTTCCTCTTTTATCTTGAGTTCTTTGATAGAAATTTAGAAATTAAAAAACCACACATGGAAGACAATGCAATGCTTTTCTCTGAATCTCAACTGCTTTATAATTATAAAGAAGCCCAAAATTTGCTATCTACCCCATTATAATTACTTTCATTGGCCAAAACTATTGATAGTAATAAAAAAGCAAATATATCTTGTTTAAATTCTGCCTCTAAATTATGCCCTACTATAAATAAGAGTCATAATATTTGTCTCTGCATTATAATTTATAATCATAAAATCTGATAACTATTTGATAACCCAAAACTGATTTTCATGTTTTTAACAATTTTAAATTTTAGCAAAAATGCACAAATTTCATTTTTTCTTTTTATACTTGTGTATAAAATGTTATACAAGTATAATTATTTGCTATGCCAAAACATTTGCTGTACA
The DNA here is from genome assembly GCA_002269645.1 of Macrostomum lignano. Lineage (NCBI taxonomy): Eukaryota > Metazoa > Platyhelminthes > Macrostomidae > Macrostomum > Macrostomum lignano. Next base: position 178,552 of record NIVC01002278.1, on the reverse strand, counting down.
ATGTTAGGTCCTTTGGCTGATCCACCACTTTGCTTATTATATAGTACATGGTATAGCCTAATAAAGCATAGTATATAGTACTTATAGATGCTACACTTCATATCATATTACCCTTAAAATATAGCATATTGTCTTGTCTAAGAATGGCTTAATATAGGCATTTTTACCCAAGGGAGGCAGTATGCACTTCAGCTTAGTATGGTGCTATAGGACCTTGTTGCTTTGCCCACCATACTTTTTGCTAAGAGTGCATTATTCCATAAAACAATTTGGCAATAGCCTCTATTAAAATAAGTTTTCATATATACCCATTTGTAGTATAATTGGTTTATTAAAAATGTAACTATCATGAATAAATTAATAGCCAAACAACCTAATTAGATAGAGACATTTATTATACCCTTTATATAATATAAACTATCTATTTGTATATATCTAGCCATCTAGGACTTTAGATTATAAAGAAAATAGGCACTTAAACCTATAGCCCTAAAAGTAAGGATCTCTGTTGTGCTAGAACTATAGTCAGCTTGATTGTTATTAGACTCATTCCTGCTACATAGATAGGCAAGACATCTTTATGGTAATCTAGAAGAAACTTAGCCAACAACTTAATTTTTTTGATACCCTATTGAATGAAGTTAGGCATTAGGAAACATTAAGTTTACTATAAAAATAAGTATAAGCATAGTGTAGATTTTGTACTTTTGTAGTCATTTGTATCAGCATAGTTGCTACATGCATAAGTTATTATATATTCTAAGTAGTTAAAAATTATTAAAATCAGAATTGTTAAAATTAGTAAACCTAGGGAGCTCAATGTCTAAATATGCCATATTTTTCATATATAAGTACTGTTGGGTTCAGTTAACCTTACCTGGAAGTGTGCCTGGTCTATGAAGCAGCCAAGGCAGAAGTGATGATGTGGTACTAGTCCTACTTGGGCCAGTAGGGGGTACTGATGGCTTGAGGTTGGGTAGGGTAGGAGGTTGGCCAACAGCAGGTCACTTTGTTGCCATTTGTGCTGTGATGTAAGTCTATGTAGCCACCTTGCCTTTAGGTAGTTCAAAAGAACCTGTTGCAGTAATGTTTACAATGTTAAGGGTACATGCAAAATATGAGGGGCATACAATGTATACTGCACAAATGCTAGCAAAATTGAATGATAAATATATAAATTGGACTCTGCTGGTAGCACTCACAAAGACTCATAGGTATCATTTTTTGCCGCATCTTATCATCAATTTGCACAAACTCTTGCTTGCCAGGAGTCTAGCAAACCTTGGATATCTCCTCACATAAAAAAGCAATAATGGCAATTTGGAGGCCCTTTGACAAATGATCCAAATACGTTTTTGTTTGTGAATTTTCAGAATTTTGTGCTTGTAGGGCTACATTTCTAGGCCAAATTGCCTTGCCAGGACCAAACTACATTTATCTGACACATTGGGATGTCATGAAGTGCAGCCTTAGTCCTGAAATTTAGATGTAGGAGAAAACTATTTAGACTGGGATTCAGGATTGTTGCTATATATGCAACCACTTTTTATTTATAAAGTTGTTATGAAAAAAAAGATCAAAAGTGCGTGGCTAAGGCTCATGCACCTTTTTATGTAGTTTTCATGCCTACAGGTATAAAAAGGGGAACGAGTTGAATCAATGGCAATAAAATTTATGATTTTGAAATTTAATTATTTTGCAGGTAGCATCGTAGCCATGCAAATTTTCGTGAAGACCCTCACTGGCAAGACCATCACCCTTGAGGTTGAGCCTAGCGACACTATCGACAATGTCAAGGCCAAGATCCAGGACAAGGAGGGCATCCCGCCGGACCAGCAGCGCCTGATCTTTGCTGGCAAACAGCTGGAGGACGGCAGGACTCTATCTGACTACAATATCCAGAAGGAGTCCACCCTGCACCTGGTCCTGCGGCTGCGCGGTGGCGGCAAGAAGCGCAAAAAGAAGAACTACTCCACGCCTAAGAAGATCAAGCACAAGAAGAAGAAGGTCAAGCTGTCCGTCCTAAAGTTCTACAAGGTTGAGGACAGCGGCAAGATCACCCGTCTGCGCCGGGAGTGCCCAGGAGAGCAGTGCGGCGCCGGCGTGTTTATGGCTAGTCACGCCAACAGGAACTACTGCGGCCGCTGCACCCTCACCTACATGGCTAGCAAGGGGGACAAGTAGATCCCGGGACGATTTCAACCAAGTAACTGGAGAGTGATTGATGGCAGTGTCGAGTTTTTCGCGCATAAATAAAAGCTGTTCTTTTAAACTGAAAAAGCCTATGCACTATGCACAGTTGGCTTGAAGCGTTTGGATAGAAGTTTTTCGTTATGAGTGTTTATATTTTAACTGGCTTTAGATTGTTCCCGATTAGTTCTCAATCTAGATCCTCTCGTTGCATGCTTCAGCTTATCAGAATTTGTGTTAGATCCTTCTTTTCCATCCTCGTGCTAGATCCCTGCTCTCACAGAGTCTCGTGCTAAATCCCTGCTCTCACAGATCCTCGTGATAGATTCCTGCTCTCACAGATCCCTGCTCTCACAGAGCCTCGTGATAAATCCCTGCTCTCACAGATCCTCGTGATAGATCCCTGCTCTCACAGATCCTCGTGATAGATCCCTGCTCTCACAGATCCCTGCTCTCACAGATCCCTGCTCTCACAGATCCTCGTGATAGATTCCTGCTCTCACAGATCCCTGCTCTCACAGATCCTCGTGATGGATCCCTGCTCTCACAGATCCCTGCTCTCACAGATCCTCGTGATGGATCCCTGCTCTCACAGATCCCTGCTCTCACAGAGTCTCGTGCTAGATCCCTGCTCTCACAGATCCTCGTGATAGATTCCTGCTCTCACAGATCCTCGTGATAGATTCCTGCTCTCACAGATCCCTGCTCTCACAGAGCCTCGTGATAGATCCCTGCTCTCACAGATCCTCGTGCTAGATCCCTGCTCTCACAGATCCTCGTGCTAGATCCCTGCTCTCACAGATCCTCGTGATAGATTCCTGCTCTCACAGAGCCTCGTGATAGATCCCTGCTCTCAGATCCCGTGATAGATCCCTGCTCTCACAGATCCTCGTGCTAGATCCCTGCTCTCACAGATCCTCGTGCTAAATCCCTGCTCTCACAGATCCTCGTGATAGATTCCTGCTCTCACAGAGCCTCGTGATAGATCCCTGCTCTCAGATCCCGTGATAGATCCCTGCTCTCACAGAGCCTCGTGATAGATCCCTGGTCTCACAGATCCTCGTGTTTATTATTTAATAATTTAAAATTACTTTAAGTAATTGCTAATATATGCTTTTATTGTACGCTTATTTGCATGCTGGCAAGGTAGCTCGAAATGGGCAAGCTCGATAAATTCATCGAGGTCGGCCGCGTGGCCTTCATTGCCAACGGCAAAGACTCTGGCAAGGTGTGCGCAATCGCTGAAATTATCGACCAGAACCGAGTCCTGATTGACGGTCCGTGCAGCGGCGTTCGCCGGCAGGTGTGCGACATGAAGCGCCTGCACCTGACTAGATTCTGTATCGACCTGCCGCACTCAGCTCGCACCGCTGTTGTCAGGCGGAAATGGACGGCCGCTAAGCTGGACGAGAAGTGGAAGGAGACCAGCTGGGCTAAGAAGCTGGAGGCTCGCCGCCTGCGTACTAACATGAGCGACTTCGACCGGTTTAAACTGGCTCGCGCGAAGCAGGTTAGCGGCTTGCACTGCTTAACCATTTTGCCTTGTTGCCATATGTATTTGACGGGGGAATTAGTTCGACTCTATTTATAGAATCTTCACTATAACCCATTTGAGATTAAAATTCGAACCCCCAAGGATTCAGTATGGACCCTTAATCCCATTGTTACTAGCAATCGCCTCCACTAATCCCATCCTATTAAAAGTCTCTAATCCCTCTGTTTTTAAGAATCGGCACCACTAATCCCATCGGATTAAAAGTCTAATCCCATTGTTTCAAGAATCGGCCCCACTAACCCCATCGGTTTAAAGGTTTGATCCCATTGTTTCAATAATCGCCTCCCACTAATCTGATCGGATTTAAAGTCTAATCCAATTGTTTCAAGAATCGCCTCCCACTAATCCGATCGGATTAAAAGTCTAATCCCATTGTTTCAAGAATCGCCGCCACTAATCCGATCGGATTAAAAGTCTAATCCCATTGTTTCAAGAATCGCCGCCACTAATTCCATCGGATTAAAAGTCTAATCCCATTGTTTCAAGAATCGCCTCCCACTAATCTGATCGGATTAAAAGTCTAATCCCATTGTTTCAAGAATCGCCGCCACTAATCCCATCAGATTAAAAGTCTAATCCCATTGTTTCAAGAATCGCCGCCACTAATCTGATCGGATTAAAAGTCTAATCCCATTGTTTCAAGAATCGCCGCCACTAATCCGATCGGATTAAAAGTCTAATCCCATTGTTTCAAGAATCGCCGCCACTAATCCCATCAGATTAAAAGTCTAATCCCATTGTTTCAAGAATCGCCGCCACTAATCCCATCAGATTAAAAGTCTAATCCCATTGTTTCAAGAATCGCCTCCCACTAATCTGATCGGATTAAAAGTCTAATCCCATTGTTTCAAGAATCGCCGCCACTAATCCCATCAGATTAAAAGTCTAATCCCATTGTTTCAAGAATCGCCTCCCACTAATCTGATCGGATTAAAAGTCTAATCCCATTGTTTCAAGAATCGCTCCCACTAATCCGATCGGATTAAAAGTCTAATCCCATTGTTTCAAGAATCGCCCACATTAATCAAATTAAATTAACAGTCATCTGTAATCCACTTGCATTGAAAATAGACGTGCATACATATAATCCTTTCAACTCTCCCCAACAGATCCGCAACAGCATCATCGCCCTGGCGGCCGGTAAAATCCGCAAGGAGGCCAAGGCCAAGCCGAACGCGCTTCGATTTCGCAAGCCAAACAAGAAGCGTCACATTAAGAAGGAATAATTGATTGACAGAATGGGAAAAGACAGTCTGTGGAGTGTTTCTGGACTTTTCTAAAGTCCATAACTAGTAATTGTCTGCTTCGTGCGTTCACTGTTGACCGTCAGCAGTGCCTAGTGACACTTGCTCTAAAAATACACTTGGTTTTGCCGAGCTGAATATGAAGAGCCATTGTGCTGTTTGTTGGATGAAAAAAAAAGCTACTCGGGCTGCTTTTGCCCGCGTTTGGTTCTTTTTTCTTTTTTGTTTCTTATACAGACTGTCATACTCTCCAACAGTCTGCAGTACAAACTGTCAGAATCTCCAAGAGTCTGCTGTACAAACTGTCAGAATCTCCAAGAGTCTGCTGTACAAACTGTCAGAATCTCCAAGAGTCTGCTGTACAAACTGTCAGAATCTCCAAGAGTCTGCTGTACAAACTGTCAGAATCTCCAAGAGTCTGCTGTACAAACTGTCATACTCTCCAAGAGTCTGCTGTACAAACTGTCAGAATCTCCAAGAGTCTGCTGTACAAACTGTCAGAATCTCCAAGAGTCTGCTGTACAAACTGTCAGAATCTCCAAGAGTCTGCTGTACAAACTGTCATACTCTCCAAGAGTCTGCTGTACAAACTGTCACAATCTCCAAGAGTCTGCTGTACAAACTGTCAGAATCTCCAAGAGTCTGCTGTACAAACTGTCAGAATCTCCAAGAGTCTGCTGTACAAACTGTCATGCTCTCCAACAGGGTGTTTCACAGACTGTCATGCTCTCCAACAGGGTGTTTCACAGACTGCCATGCTCTCCAACAGGGTGTTTCACAGACTGTCATGCTCTCCAACAGGGTGTTTCACAGACTGCCATGCTCTCCAACAGGGTGTTTCACAGACTGTCATGCTCTCCAACAGGGTGTTTCACAGACTGTCATGCTCTCCAACAGGGTGTTTTACAGACTGTCATGCTCTCCAACAGGGTGTTTTACAGACTGTCATGCTCTCCAACAGGGTGTTTTACAGACTGTCATGCTCTCCAACAGGGTGTTTTACAGACTCATGCTCTCCAACAGGGTGTTTCACAGACTGTCATGCTCTCCAACAGGGTGTTTTACAGACTCATGCTCTCCAACAGGGTGTTTTACAGACTGTCATGCTCTCCAACAGGGTGTTTTACAGACTGTCATGCTCTCCAACAGGGTGTTTCACAGACTGTCATGCTCTCCAACAGGGTGTTTTACAGACTCATGCTCTCCAACAGGGTGTTTTACAGACTGTCATGCTCTCCAACAGGGTGTTTCACAGACTGTCATGCTCTCCAACAGGGTGTTTTACAGACTCATGCTCTCCAACAGGGTGTTTTACAGACTGTCATGCTCTCCAACAGGGTGTTTCACAGACTGTCATGCTCTCCAACAGGGTGTTTTACAGACTGTCATGCTCTCCAACAGGGTGTTTCACAGACTGTCATGCTCTCCAACAGGGTGTTTCACAGACTGTCATGCTCTCCAACAGGGTGTTGTAGACTGTCTTACTCCAGACTCTTGCAGACCTTGACACTCGAATAACCAAAAACTAACTCATCTTGAATAATTTTATTGCAAAGCTCATTTGTATATTTTATTATTAATTGTTTCTTATGTATAAACATATTATGCAGTATAGGAATTAAGTTGTAATACTTTAGGGTGTTTTTCACTAGGTGGCATAAAAACGAGTGAAAAGCATGCGTAAAAACTGGAGGAGTGTGCGTGCTTGAAGCGTGAAAAATACGAATTATTGTGTACACTGCATACAGGCAAAATAAAAAAAAATTAAAATGGCGCGAAACAATTCGACTTTAGCAGACTGAATCTACAGAAGATATTTGATTTTCACTTCTTGTGCAGTTAAGCTACTGTACTATCTAAGTAGTAGTAATAGTATGATATTACGCTCGTATTACATAATTTTAAGAAAACAGAGAAATACAAAGTGCTATTACAAATATAAAATGTTGAAAAACTACTATAGTTTTTTATGAATAATTTATCTTTTTAGTTACCATTTGGTATGTTGAAATTCGGGATTTAAAAAATTTGATAAAAAAATTCGTCGCAAGCAGGATTCGAACCTGCGCGGGGAAACCCCATTTGATTTCTAGTCCAACGCCTTAACCACTCGGCCATCGCGACTTGTCACATCAACAACTTTGCGCCAGGTCCTATCCTAATCTAATCTAGATTCTGACTCAGTACATCTAATAAATTCGTACTGTATTTCCCTACTTGTTGACATATGCACGGTATGAAAGCATAGCGTACGGGGGAGCAACTCAATCAGATACTGTGAAGCTGTTTCTCCTGACATACATGTAGTAACTACGAGTAGCTACACTTGGGTGTGAAACAGTAAGCTATCTAGATATACGAGTATAACGACCTGTGCCAGTGGTCCTTGGCAGCTAACTGCATGCGTCTTGGCACTCAAGTGGGCAGCAGCGAGAACACCTGCACTCGGCCGTTGCCCCGATCGCAGGCCAGCAACTCGCCACAGCCCGCGCACACGGCCAGGCCGCCGAGGTCGCGAAACTCGCCAGGGCGCCGGCCGTTGCTCCCGGCGACGCCAACGCTGGCAATTAGACGACCGTCGTCTGAGCAGTGCGCCTGGATGCGCTGGCCTCCGCTGGTCACCGCGTAGAGCACGCCTGCGGCTGCGTCCGCCGTCAGCCAGCTGGGCGAGTCCACTCGGAATTCCAGCTGACGCAGCCCCGTGTCCGCGTCCAGGACCACCACCTGAGGGTGTACAGCGGTTAGTTAGTTAGTTAGTTAGTTAGTTAGTCAGTCAGTCAGTCAGTCAGTCAGTCAGTCAGTCAGTCAGTCAGTCAGTCAGTCAGTCAGTCAGTCAGTCAGTCAGTCAGTCAGTCAGTCAGTCAGTCAGTCAGTCAGTCAGTCAGTCAGTCAGTCAGTCAGTCAGTCAGTCAGTCAGTCAGTCAGTCAGTCAGTCAGTCAGTCAGTCAGTCAGTCAGTCAGTCAGCACCTGTCCGCCAACTGTGTCAGCTAGAAACAGTCGACCATCAAGAATGCCGATGCCCCAAGCGACTGCGCGAAGGGCACAACATCAATGACGATCTGGTGGACGCGAGTCTCCAGCGACAGCACGGCGATGCTACGCCGATCGGAGTCGGCAACGAACAGCCGGCGCCGACTGGCATCGGCGCAGAGTCCAGACGGCCTCCCGACATCGGCGATGGCGTGCCGCAGGCGGCCGGCCAAGTCGGCCAGGTAAACTCGACCTCCATCGGCCGCGGCCAGCAGCTGGTCGGGACCGCCGATGTACAGCAGGCAGGTCAGGCTGCCCACAGTGGTTGAAGCGATCGCAGCGTCAGCTACCGCCGATGAAGAAGAGTCCAACTGCAGTGAAGTCAGGCTTCGGCCCGAGCAGCTGAGGACCTGGTAAGTGGAATAAGCACATGTAAAAAGCTGAGAACCATTCGAAGCCCCGTGCACATCCTCCAGCCACCTTGATCCCAACATCCCCAATCGATCTCCGAATCCGCCTTGATCCCTACATCCCCATCGATCCTAACAGCCGCCTTGATCCCAACATTCATATCGATCCCCGCATTCGCCTTGATCCCTACATCCCCATCGATCCTAACAGCCACCTTGATCCCAACATCCCTATCCATCCCCGCATTCGCCTTGATCCCAACATCCCTATCGATCCCCACAGCCGGCCGTGATCCCAACATCCCCATCGATCCCCATAGCCACCTTGATGACCGAGCCACCCTGGGCCAGCAGGTAGACAACAGGCGACGGAAGCGGCTCCCATCCAGAGTCGCCGCCCTGGCCGTCCGTCAGCTCCATCTCTGTCGCTATTCGAATGCCGGCAAGGCCGGGGCGGCACACCAGGCCGCGGCCCGAGTGCACCACAACCGCAGCGTCAGTGCAGCGGTAGTGAAAAATCTTCTTAGGGGGCCAGCGAACTCCAGCATCGCCGCCGGCTGCTCCGCCGCCTCCGCCGCCGCCGCAGGCGCCTCCGGCAGCATCGCAACTGCTCAGCCGACGCGCCAGCGGAGCTGCTAAGCGTCGAAGCTCTGCGCAGGCCTCACCAAGACGCTCAAGCGCTTCCGACGTGGCCGCCTCGGCGCGAGCGTCGGCTTCGCCGGCCAGTCGACGCGTCCGCAGGCGGTCGAGCAGCGGCTGGAGCCGCTCGGCCAGCCGGCGCATCTCGGCCGTGTTGCCCTCGGCCGTCTCCCGCTCCAGCTGGTCGGCCAGGCTGCGGGCCTCGCGGCGCCGGTCGGCCTCGGATTGCGCCGCTGAGAGCGCAGATTTGGCGCGACCTTCCGCCGCGGCGTCGGCGTCCCGTGCAAGAGTGAGCAGCTCGCGACAGGCGGTCTGGCGGTCCGCGGAATATCAGATTATTTAATAATAACAGCTCTTGTCGCGTATTAAAGAAGAGAAGTGAAGGCTAGGCTAATAGGAAAAAATCAGACAGGGCAAACGTCCAACGGGCAAAACATCCGGCAGGCAAAACATCCGGCAGGCAAAACATCCGGCAGGCAAAACATCCGGCAGGCAAAACATCCGGCAGGCAAAACATCCGGCAGGCAAAACATCCGGCAGGCAAAACATCCGGCAGGCAAAACATCCGGCAGGCAAAACATCCGGCAGGCAAAACATCCGGCAGGCAAAACATCCGGCAGGCAAAACATCCGGCAGGCAAAACATCCGGCAGGCAAAACATCCGGGGCAAAACATCTTGGGGGAGGCAAAACATCCGGGGGGCAAAACATCTTGGGGGGGGGGCAAAACATCCGGGGGGCAAAACATCTTGGGGGGGGGGCAAAACATCCGGGAGGGTGCAAAGCATCAGGGGGAAAAACATCCAGGGGGGGGCAAAACACCCGGGAAAAAACATCCGGGGGCCAAAACATCCAGGGCAAAACATCCGGGAGGTTGCAAAACATCAGGGGGAAAACATCTGGGGGCCAAAACATCCGGGGAAAAATCCGGGGGCCAAAACATCCGGGGTTTTAAGGAGACAGAGAATATCAATGCAGTTAAGAGATTCACTCAGCAAAAGTGAGGTTTGCATTGATTCTTGGCACAGAAGCAGATACTAGGACGCGATAAGACGCACTCAAAGCCCATTTGAGACACAAAGAGGCACACTAGTACAGTTGGATACTAGAGCACGTCAAGACGCAATGGATGCGCCAAGACGCAACAAGAGTACGAGCATATTCGGGGCTTGTCAACACCTTTGGCACAGACCATAAGTGCACGCGCACTGATGAACTGACCTGCAGCTCGGATAGACGGCCGCGCCGAGCCTCCTGTCCGGCCAGCATTCGACGCCAGGCGGCTTCGGCCTCGTCAGCGAGGCGGCGCGTCGTCTGGCAGAGTGACTCGCAAGCGTTGCCATAGAGATAGGCGTCTTCGAGCAGGTGCCGACTGCACAAATCGGCGTCGCAGTGCTCGCAACGACCGTGGCTGGCGCGGGAGCAGCCGCTGCGCTGGCAGGCGGCGCCGTTCGGCCGCGCCACGGCAAGCAAGTGGGCGCGGTTCGCCTGAGGATTTAAGGTGTGTGAAAATTGTTGTTAAACCAACAGTGCCTGTTGTTGACTGTCCAGTCCCTGTTGTTGACTGTCCAGTCCCTGTTGTTGACTGTCCAGTCCCTGTTGTTGAATGTCCAGTTCCTGTTGTTCAATGTCCAGTCCCTGGTGCTGAATGTCCAGTCCCTGTTGTTTGGTGTCCAGTCGCTGTTGTTTGGTGTCCAGTCCCTGTTGTTCAATGTCCAGTCCCTGTTGTTGAATGTCCAGTCCCTGGTGCTGAATGTCCAGTCCCTGTTGTTGAATATCCAGTCCCTGTTGTTGGGGGCCAGTCCCTGTTGTTGAATGTCTAGTCCCTGTTGTTGAATATCCAGTCCCTGTTGTTGGGGGCCAGTCGCTGTTGTTTGGTGTCCAGTCCCTGTTGTTCAATGTCCAGTCCCTGTTGTTGAATATCCAGTCCTTGGTGCTGAATGTCCAGTCCCTGTTGTTGAATATCCAGTCCCTGTTGTTGGGGGCCAGTCCCTGTTGTTGAATGTCCAGTCCCTGTTGTTGAATATCCTGTCCCTGTTGTTGAATTAACTGTCCCTGTTGTTGAATATCCAGTCCCTGTTGTTGAATATCCAGTCCCTGTTGCTGAATGTCCAGTCCCTGTTGTTGAATATCCAGTCCCTGTTGTTGGGGGCCAGTCCCTGTTGTTGAATGTCCAGTCCTTGTTGTTGAATTAAAATTCCCTTTTGTTGGGGGCCAGTCCCTGTCGTTAAATGTCTAGTCAGTTGTGTGGAATTTGAGCGCCTGTAACAACACTTTGACTCGATTGAGAAACCGCGCATGTCACCTGCTCCAGCAGATCCAACATGGTACGATTCGGTGCCAAATCTTCTGGCCGCTTGTCGCAGACACCCGGACAGCCCAGCGGACACCGGACACCCTCCGGTACGCCGGCCAGCATTCGGGCGTAGCAGCGCAGACACACCGTGTGATTGCACTGGCTCAGGTGGCGCGGATCGACAAAGTGCTCCAGGCATACAGGGCAGGTAACCCGGTCTTCCAGGTCCTGACGAGCCTTGGACATTGGTCCCTGCATTCAGATATGCCATGTTTGAATAGCTGATAAACACTGTAATGTTAGCTCTCAATCTACCAAGGTGTGCACTGTAATGTAGCTTTCAATCTACCAATGTGTACACTGTAATGTAGCTCTGAATTTACCATGTTGTACACTGTAATGTAGCTCTGAATTTACCATGTTGTACACTGTAATTTAGCTCTCAATCTACCAATGTGTACACTGTAATGTAGCTCTCAATCTACCATGTTGTGCACTGTAATTTAGCTCTGAATCTACCAAGTTGTGCACTGTAATGTAGCTCTCAATCTACCAAGTTGTGCACTGTAATTTAGCTCTCAATCTACCATGTTGTACACTGTAATGTAGCTCTCAATCTACCAAGTTGTGCACTAATGTAGCTCTCAATCTACCATGTTGTACACTGTAATGTAGCTCTCAATCTACCAAGTTGTACACTGTAATGTAGCTCTCAATCTACCATGTTGTACACTGTAATGTAGCTCTGAATCTACCAAGTTGTGCACTAATGTAGCTCTCAATCTACCATGTTGTACACTGTAATGTAGCTCTCAATCTACCAAGTTGTACACTGTAATGTAGCTCTCAATCTACCAAGTTGTACACTGTAATGTAGCTCTGAATCTACCAAGTTGTGCACTGTAATGTAGCTCTGAATCTACCAAGTTGTGCACTGTAATGTAGCTCTCAATCTACCATGTTGTACACTGTAATTTAGCTCTCAATCTACCATGTTGTACACTGTAATGTAGCTCTCAATCTACCAAGTTGTACACTGTAATGTACATGTAGCTCTCAATCTACCATGTTGTACACTGTAATGTAGCTCTCAATCTACCATGTTGTACACTGTAATTTAGCTCTCAATCTACCATGTTTTACACTGTAATGTAGCTCTCAATCTACCATGTTTTACACTGTAATGTAGCTCTCAATCTACCATGTTGTGCACTGTAATGTAGCTCTCAATCTACCATGTTGTACACTGTAATGTAGCTCTCAATCTACCATGTTGTACACTGTAATGTAGCTCTCAATCTACCATGTTGTACACTGTAATGTAGCTCTCAATCTACCATGTTGTACACTGTAATGTAGCTCTCAATCTACCAAGTTGTGCACTAATGTAGCTCTCAATCTACCAAGTTGTACACTGTAATGTAGCTCCGAATCTACAATGTTGTACACTGTAATGTAGCTCTCAATCTACCATGTTGTGCACTGTAATGTAGCTCTCTATCTACCATGTTGTACACTGTAATGTAGCTCTGAATCTACCATGTTGTGCACTGTAATGTAGCTCTCAATCTACCATGTTGTACACTGTAATGTAGCTCTCAATCTACCAAGTTGTGCACTAATGTAGCTCTCAATCTACCAAGTTGTACACTGTAATGTAGCTCCGAATCTACAATGTTGTACACTGTAATGTAGCTCTCAATCTACCATGTTGTGCACTGTAATGTAGCTCTCTATCTACCAAGTTGAACACTGTAATGTAGCTCTGAATCTACCATGTTGTACACTAATGTAGCTCTGAATATACCAAGTTGAACACTGTAATGTAGCTCTGAATCTACCAAGTTGTACACTGTAATGTAGCTCTGAATCTACCAAGTTGTACACTAATGTAGCCCTAAATTTACAAAGTTGTACACTGTAATGTAGCTCTGAATCTACAAAGTTGTACACTGTAATGTAGCTCTGAATCTACAAAGTTGTACACTGTAATGTAGCTCTCAATCTACCATGTTGTACACTAATGTAGCTCCGAATCTACCATGTTGTACACTGTAATTTAGCTCTCAATCTACCATGTTGTGCACTGTAATGTAGCTCTCAATCTACCATGTTGTACACTGTAATGTAGCTCTGAATATACCAAGTTGAACACTGTAATGTAGCTCTGAATCTACCAAGTTGTACACTGTAATGTAGCTCTGAATCTACAAAGTTGTACACTGTAATGTAGCTCTCAATCTACCATGTTGTACACTGTAATGTAGCTCCGAATCTACCATGTTGTACACTGTAATTTAGCTCTCAATCTACCATGTTGTGCACTGTAATGTAGCTCTGAATCTACCAAGTTGTACACTAATGTAGCCCTAAATTTACAAAGTTGTACACTGTAATGTAGCTCTGAATCTACAAAGTTGTACACTGTAATGTAGCTCTGAATCTACAAAGTTGTACACTGTAATGTAGCTCTCAATCTACCATGTTGTACACTGTAATGTAGCTCCGAATCTACCATGTTGTACACTGTAATTTAGCTCTCAATCTACCATGTTGTACACTGTAATTTAGCTCTCAATCTACCATGTTTTGCACTGTAATGTAGCTCTCAATCTATCAAGCTGTACATTTTGAAACGCATTGGCATGCACATGTACACGAGAGCATGTACATGTCTAAAACTCCAAATCCAGTAAGCTAGCACATAAACACGTGAGCACTAGCACAATGCATTCAATCGATTTCAACCTTGAGTCCAAGACAGTAAGTGACACAGTTGCAGTATTGTGCACTGAATTCCTTCGGCAGTTCTGCAGCCAGCTACCTCGGTATATGCAATCCGCGCAGTGAGGAACAGAATTCACCAGCCTGAGAGACTGACAGAGAAGTCAGCACAGTACAGTTCTAATTTGACACAGTTTATATAGACAGGCAGCTATAGACAGACACACGCACCGCATGTACATTTAGCTAATACATGTACGGATATTGGGCACACACACACAACAGCAAGATGATGAAATAATATATAACTTCTGTAAATTACCCAGTCAGCCTTGCAGTGAAGCTGGTGCTGCGTAGTGTGTGAACTGGTAAATCATTGCACATGTAGGCGGTGCAGGCTCCTCTTAGAGCGGTTGGCTTCATTATTTACATTAGCTATCAAACTTCAAATGCTGTTTTTTTCTGAACTTTATCTGTTACAATATAATAACAAACAAAGTCGTAGGCACAGAAAGGCTAATTAGCAGCATTAATAATAATTGAATTGAATTGGAAATGCATTCGAGATTGTGTGAGTTTATTGCTTAATTAATTGATGACACCTGTCCTAATGGCCAGATTGCAACCGACAGCTCAGCCGCAGCTATTGCGCGGCGCATCTGAAGGCTGCGTACGGCTGTTCAGTCCAAGGACTGGGGGGTCGCCACACACACACACACCCTAACTTTACAGCTGGGTGAACTGAAGCAATGCAGAGTTAAGTGTCTTGCTCAAGGACACAAACTGTTCCCAGTGGGATGGGGAATCGAACCCCCGACCTTCAAGTCGTGAGTCGAACGCTCTAGCCACTAGGCTACAAGTTAGTTAACTTGTTGCAAGTTATTTGACAGGCTCAAGGACACAAATTGTTCCCAGTGGGATAGGGAATCGAACCCCCGACCTTCAAGTCGTAAGTCTAACGCTCTAGCCACTAGGCTACAAGTTAGTCAACTTGTTGCAAGTTATTTGACAGGGATTGCTTAATGAAGAATGCCGAGTATATTACGCATCGCTACAACTTCAAAACTGGCTAATTCAACCAGCACGTGTGTTGCGTAGTGATGACGGTTTTCAAACACACCAGTAACTGCTACCCAATATAAGCACTGAAAACTAGCTTGAAAATGATGTTTACACAGAATGTTTACAGATGGCCGGCTGCGCCGGATAGACCAGCTGATAAAATATCAGAATTTCACATTCGCTAAAGTTTATATTCCGTAAGTTTCACATTTCAGATGAAAGGAAAGGAGAGGAGAGAGATGAAAGGAGATTAGAGAGAAGAGAGCTGAGCAGACGCAAACCTTGAGCAGGCCTTCCTCTTGAGAGGCTTCGCCGGCCGGAGTTTGCCGACCTCTGCACCACTAACTTCAGAAGAGTGTAAACCCGGAAATTACTGAGACACTATAACAAAATGAGCAATGTTTTAAAACAAGATACAGCAACGGCGCAATTAAAAATTGTCTCTGAAAAAAGCGCTGTCACAGTTTCAGTCCGACTCGCAGCCGAGCCGAACGGGCCCGAGGATTCTCGGCCACCTCGGCCGGCCCGGCCATCAGGTAATCTTCGCCCCGATTCGAATCGAACCGCACCAGCTGCCAGAGCTGCGGCTGCAGCGGCGGCGGCGGCTTGGCGTGGAGCGACTGCGGCGATCGTTGCCGCTTGAAAGCGTCGGCCCAGGCGGCCGGACAGCAGAGGTCGTCCAGCGACCGGTTGGCGAAGACGCGCTTGACCAGGCGATCCTCAAGCGAGTGGAAGGACAGCACCAGGCAAGGCGCGCCGGGCTTGAGCAGCTGTCTGGCCAGCTGGAGCCCGCTGAGAAGCTCAATAAATTCGTTGTTCACCGCGATCCGCAGCGCCTGCGATTGTGGTTTTTATTTTTCATATTTATATATTATGACAATAAACTCCATTTATACTACTGACACTATTTAAATGATTTATGTCCGATGCGTATTGAAACTATTGAAGGCACCTAGAATAGTAATTTAGACGAATATATATACTTGAACAAAATTTTACAAAAAATATATTTATACTACTTAAGAATATTTTTAAAACAAATTCTTTGCTTGCCGATATGTATCGAAGTACAGAAAACTCTGTCTAATTATTTAGACCGTCCTTTCAGACCGACATGATAACAAAAAACATGTTCACCATACTAATCATTTTTAAACGGATCAACTAATAGCCGATATGTATCAGAACAACGCTTAGCAAAGGTACAAAACATCAGGCTTGACTATCTGTTTCCTCTCACCTGAAACACTCGCGTCGCCGGGTGCGCACTGCGGCCCAAGCTGTCTTTCCGACGCGCGCTGCCCACAGCGTCCGCCAGGCAATCGGCCAGCTGTTTCGTCGTGCGCAGAGGTCCGCGCGGCCCGCTGCGCCGCTCAACCACGGCCCGGGCCAGCCGGCGCGCCATTGACTCTTCGCCGTAGGCGCGAAACAGAGCGGCGAGGTCGCCGGTCTCCAGCCCGTTGACGAGATCGGCGGCGGTTGGCGAGTCGGCCTCGGCCGGGCCGCCCATGCGCATGTCGAGCGGCCCGTCAGCTGACAGGGCGAAGCCGCGCCTTGCCTCATCCAGCTGTGCTGAGCACAGGCCCAGGTCAAACAGGGCGCCATCGATGCCCTCAACGCCCGTCAGCTCAGCGTGCTCGGCCAGCTGGGAGAATTTCCCCAACAGCGGCACCACCGAGGCGGAGTCGGAGCCGGGCGGCAAAGACTCGGACAGCTGTCCGGCAAGCCGGTAGGCGGCAGGATCGCGATCGTTGGCGTACACTGTGATCGGCGTCGACGCTTCGGACGCCCCTCTTAACAGTCGTCGGGTGTGACCGCCGGCGCCAAATGTGGCGTCGAGCAGCAGAATCCGGCTGCCGGGGCGGCGAGTTCCTTGGCAGGCGCCAACCAGCAGCTCGGTGACAGCGTCCGCCAGCACGGGCGAATGCGAGCCCGGCGCCGCCGAGGCAGCAGCCGCCGCAGACGCCGCCTGAGAGCTGAACTGCAGAACTCGAATACTAACAGGTCGCTGAGGAGAGTTTCAGTTTGGTTTTGATTAGGCCATTCTATACACGGGAGCGTTGTGGACAACCTGGCCCAAGGCTATGGGGCGATTCTATTTATTTCGCAGACTCCTGAGCACTCACACACGGCTCACACAGGGGGTGTAAAGCAGCCCTTGTTGAATTTCTAATTGTCAAGAATGTACACTCTATGTGCCTTAGGAGTTGGCCCTCACCGATGCACAAGCTCCAAATAAATGTGCCCGCGTACGGATTCGAACCCGGGCCGGTAATGTGAGCTTCAGACGCGTTTACCGCTGAGCTGCTATGTCCAGAGAGTAAATGGATAAGAGGAGACTCAGAATTACGTCTGACTGAGGAGGAAACCAGTCCAACTATCCAAGCATCATCCCGAGAGCTACTCCAGCGCTTGGCATAGGTGTCATCCTCCATGGAGTCCCGGTCGGCGGCCAGGCCACGAAGGGGTCAAGCCATTGCCGAAAGCTGATCGGAGGTAGCTATGGCTGCTTTGTGGATGACGCAAGCTCGATTTATCAGATAGCTAGCTGCATACTAACCGCGGTCAACTCTGCTTAACTTGCAATGCTAACCCGATGAAAACGGTACCTAAGTCAAGAAGCGTCTCAGAGTCACTTGCGTCGCCCCAGAGTCGTTGCAGGTAACACAGGTAAAATAGGAAAGAAGTGGCTCTAGACGACTCTTTAAACGACAATGCCACTAGTCTTCGAAGTCGTCATAGGAGTCGCATGAGCCAATTTGAGGCGTTTTATTATCTGCAACTCTGGGGCAGTAGAGTGGCATCTGAGGCGTGCTGGAGTCGCTAAAGAATCAGAGTTGCGTCTAAAGCGCACCTGCGTCACTTAATCAATTTGAATCGCATTGCGCTTCTACTGTACCAAGCGCCAACACAGAGACTCTTGGGACGAATCTTTTGCGACTCTTACGATTCTGCAACCCAAGTGATGCGCTCGTGACTCAACAGTCGCATTAAAGTCATTTGAGTCGCTAGAGTCATCTGTGAATTGTTTGCAATGACGTTTTCAACGGGCAACCCCAAATATGCACTAATCCACAGGGCTAGCGATCCCTTTTCCTAGTTACTGAATTTTATAATAATAACTTAGTTAACAACCCACTATGGTCTTCCTAATCTTAGATTATTTCCATTGCTCTAATACATTCTCACACGCAATCACTCAAAACAGAATGCAGTTGAATAATGATATTTATTTACATCAATAAATAGTTTTGTCCACACAGCTAAGGAGACGACTTGAATGACAGAGGAGCATCTAAAGTACAAAAGTCGATAATTTGATGAAAGATTGATGGAACAAAACCGGATTAATAAGCCTCGCAACTGTCAGAGAAGGAAATACCAACTCAGAGATACAGAACGATATCGATAACAATATTGATCAGACCATGGCTACTAGACAACTTTGCCAAGAACAACTACATTAAACTGCGCTTATAGTGAAGCTCAGTCCGCGTCATCGCCATCTGCAAAACTGGGTCCGGCCGCACCCAGGCCGGCACTGCGAAGCTGGACTCGCGCTCCAGCCTCCAGCTCGGCTAGTTGCGCCTCATCCGGGTTGTCCCGCTCCTCCTCTAGGCTGGCCGTCAGATCCGGCTGTACGGAGGACCGGCACAGGCCGTAGAAAGCGGCCGGCCGGGTGTCCGAGCTCTGTGCGGAGAAACGCCAGCCCATGTGACGGGAGCACTGGGCACATTCCAGGATCTGCGTTGAAGACAGATGAGATTTACTATTGTAGATGAGTATAGTTAATGCTGTGCTGATAATGCCACGCTATATAAATGCTCACTATCATAAGTGCTCACCGTCAAATGCTTACTAACATAAATGCTCACTAACATAAATGCTCACTATCATAAATGCTCACTATCATAAATGCTCACTATCATAAATGCTCACTATCATAAATTCTCACTGTCATAAATTCTCACTATGATAAATGCTCACTATCATAAATGCTCACTATCATAAATGCTCACTATGATAAATGCTCAATATCATAAATGCTCACTATCATAAATGCTCACTATCATAAATGCTCAATATCATAAATGCTCACTATCATAAATGCTCACTATCATAAATGCTCACTATCATAAATGCTCACTACGATAAATGCTTAATATCATAAATGCTCACTATCATAAATGCTCACTATCATAAATGCTCACTATCATAAATGCTCACTATCATAAATGCTCACTATCATAAATGCTCACTATGATAAATGCTCAATATCATAAATGCTCACTATTATACTCACAAATGCTCACTATTATAAATGCTCAATATCATAAATGCTCACTATTATAAATGCTCACTATCATAAATGCTCACTATGATAAATGCTCAATATCATAAATGCTCACTATGATAAATGCTCACTATCATAAATGCTCACTATGATAAATGCTCAATATCATAATGCTCACTATTATAAATGCTCACTATCATAAATGCTCACTATTATAAATGCTCAATATCATAAATGCTCACTATGATAAATGCTCACTATGATAAATGCTCACTATGATAAATGCTCACTATGATAAATGCTCACAATGATAAATGCTCACTATCATTAATGTTCACTATCGTAAGCGCGCGCTAATAACAATTTCAGGACAGGTGCAAATATCAAATAGCTTCTAATATTCTTCAGAAGCTAATTGAGCAATGCTCCGGCCAAGAGACTCACCTGCCAAGCGTATCCGGGGAACCAGCTGTGCTCGGTGCAGGGCCGGCCAACCGGCCGCACCCCGGTGGCCGCCGCCACAGTCATCATCTCGTGCACGTGGCCGCCAGGATTAACGTAGGCGCCTGTGGAGCCGCCGGCGGCCAAGCAGAAGATGGCGGATTTGTCGGCGACTCGGTTCAAACAGCGGACACAGCGCAGGGTGGTGCAGCGACGGAGCAGGCGGAGGTAGCGGCGAAGGCAGCCGGACGGATGAGGGCAGCCGAGCAGGTCAGCGCGGAGCCAATCTGGCAGGGGCAGCTGCTCCAGCAGCCAGTTGGCAAAGGCGGTGGGCTCGTCTGGGCCGGCCTGTGAGTCCAACATTTAACAGGCGGTTTCAGACATGTGAAGTTTATTTAGTTACCATAGAAACCAATAAGAGGATCTGTGCTTGGTGAGGGCATCTTCCTAGCACTCTAAACACGTGTAAGACTAAGGAACTGTTGGTGGGGGCACTGACCCTCCCCAATAGACTATTAAGGAATCTGTTAATGCTCAGGGGGTCACTAACCTCCAATAGCCTATTCAGGGATCTGTTAATGCTCAGGGGGTCACTGACCTCAAATAGCCTATTCAGGGATCTGTTAATGCTCAGGGGGTCACTAACCTCCAATAGCCTATTCAGGAACCTGTTAATGCTCAGGGGTCACTGACCTCCAATAGCCTATTCAGGAACCTGTTAATGCTCAGGGGGTCACTGACCTCCAATAGCCTACTCAGGGAGGCACTGCAGTAGCCTACCCAAGTCTTAAATACAAAGAAAGGTAGTCGCTTAAATTCTCAATGCAACCAGCAGTCACACCTGCACCTCCGACCAGGAACGATTGCACGAGGCCAGCTCAGTCCGCACCGCGCTGACCAGCTGTCTGGCATCGTAGGCATCGGCCACCCAGGACGGGAACGGACAAGTTGACAGTGCGAGCGATCGACGGGGACTGGGCCGCCTGAACGAGCACGGACTCATTTGCCTGCGGTAGTAGGTAAACTAGCATGTTCTCATAGTACACTACTGCTTTCCCATTGGCTGAGACAGATCAAATCCTTAGTTTCTTTTTGCTTGTTGCAGTATTTTAATTGGTTGATGGTAATACATTCAAAGCTATCTAAGGTAGCAAAGATGAAAGACACGGCAGCACAGCGGCACTCACTTTGGCTCCGGCAGCAGTCGAATTTTGGCCAACAATCGGCCGGCAATGTCTCGCCGGACACTCAACGCTTCGAATCGTCGACGGCCAATCAGCTTAGCTCGGATCATCGTCAAGCCGACGTTGTCGTCAACTTCCTCTCTGCAGGACAGCAGCTCGGCCGTGCTGCTGTACCGGTAGCGGTGCAGCACGGCCACTGGGCCAACCTGGCCAGAGTGCATCCCGGACACCAGGGCCACGTCAGACGGGCGGAACAGCGCCACCGGCAGCAGCTGGCCGGGCAGCAGGACGCCCAGCGAGCAGGTGAGACATGGCAGCTCTATCACGCCTGAATCGGCCAGCGAATTAACTGTTGAAGTGGAGACATTGGACGGCGCTTCAAGATCCCCGCCAAGGTAGGCGTGCTCTCTGGGCAGCTGGCGATTGAAAGTGATGAGGTGAGGCGCGTTGGCCGCTTCCATTGCTGATGAAGCGTCATCGGGCTCCGGCTGCTGCGGCCAGGCCAGTCGGCGCGGAAACAGACGCAGCAGAGCGGGAAATCCGGCCGCTGCACCAATCTGATCGCCAGGCTGCTCATCAGCCTCCTCATCTCCGTCTTCATCATCTAGCTGCAAATCTTCTTCCGCCAGGTGAAACTCTTCCTCACCTTCTTCCATTTCTAATTGCTCTTCTTCTGCTTCTACTTCTTCCGCCATCATTGCTTCAGCTTCCCCAGCATCTTCGACATCGATGGCATCTTCGTAGCGAGGCTCGGCCTCATCGTCTATAGGCAGCTGGTCCGCCATCTGTTTGAGTTGCAGCCGAATAGAATTTCAAAAGCATGAGAATATACGCGGCATAGTGCAAGACTAAGTACAAATATGCAGGCCGATTAAATAGACTACCTGGTTACTGTACTTTCTCAGTGTCATACATGCGCAACTGCTGGCCGACCTGGCCACTGTAAATTGTACAGGGGTAAGTTACAAAAATGCCCAAAGAATATCCCAAGGATCCCAAAGAATACAGACGTAGTACTAATTAGATGACGAGGAACTTAGCCTTAATAATACAGTAATAGTTACTCCTGCCGTTTACCCAAAATTGCATCAATTTTGCTCTAGGGTTGTAAGTTGCATGGCCAGTGTAAATCAGGGAGGGGGGTTGCGCATGTATGCCCAGTGTACTAAATAAGCATACTACCTAAGCATCCAGCTTACAGCCAAGACATTTCCTCTAGCACTTATCTTTTATTTTTTTGAGATAAAAATGGGGGATCATTGGGATTTTGTGCCCAAAGATGGGCAATTTCACAGATTTGGCTTGGAGCAGCTTGCAATAATTGTCCAGATGACCTGGTACTTTTAGTAAGAAGGCAGATTTATATTTTTACAACCACAATGGAAAATATTTTTTTAAATGTATTTAACATGGTTTAAAACTTTTACAATAAAAAATATAACTAGAAAAATCAATGCATTTTTTTAGTATTTCAATATAACTAAAAAATGTTGGCTAACAAAGCAAGTTAGTTGCTACTTCTATCTAAATATACTAAATTTTATATAAGAAAAAAGCTTTGTGGGCAAACCTTAGTGGAAAAAAACTTACTCAAGCAAATTGCATTGTAGGAAAATCTCAGTGGGCTATTCAATTGACCTACCCTTCAAGAAGCTCAATATTTAAATACCCTTATTCGAGGTGATATGCACATATAAAAATAGACCCTTTATTTTTCTGTTTTTTTGGCCCTCCTTTCATTTACAAGGAAGGGGGTATACAAAACATTGAGTAATTGTGACTCTGGATTGCAGTATGACTAGTAGAATGGGACTTGAGCCCCTTAGTTGTACTTGCCTTGCAAGAAAGATGACCATTTACAAAAGTGTATAGTAGAGCCCAATTGATACTAGCCTTGAGGCTAAGCCCCATAATAAAGGTTTAAGTGTTCCTCCTTATTGTTTTTATCCCTTTGTTTTAGCTTTGCATTTTACCTTTTTGGCTATGTAGCTGTCCAATGTTATAAGCTCTGCCTTTTCTAGTCCATTTGTTGGCTCCTTTGATTGTCTCTTGGCTTTAATCATTGATAGTGGATTGATGTCCTAGGGAAAAGTTTGTCCCAAATAAGGAAAACCTCTCTAACCCCTTAGCTTAGGCTTATTAAAAAGCTAGATAGTAAAAAAGCCTTAAGGCTTGCAGCCCTATAGGAGAATCAATTTGAACATCTTTACTAATTTCAACCTATCTGATAAAAGACTTGCCCTTGGTAAATAAGTTACCTAGACTTGCTCCAATCTTAAAGCCATTTCTGTAGGGGTCCTAGTCATTTCGTCAACTGGAGTTTCGTCAACTGGCCATTTCGTCAACTCGGTTTTATCACTGGTCGTTTTGTCAACTAGCCAATGAAGCGATCTCAAACCTTGGTCACTTCGTCAACTGGCCAACAGGAAGTGTTCCAACATTGGTCACTTCGTCAACTGCCAATAAACTACCCCCCCAGCCGCAAAAAAGTAAAACTGAACCCTGAAATGACTAAGTCGACAGGCTAATTAATATTCATAATTGAATGAAAATTGCAAGGGCAAGACCAGTAATTTTCTGGATCTCTTGGCACTGTCTATTTTTTTAGCTGACGGCATTTTAGTGATTTTGGTTGCAGCGCCCGCAGCAGTTTAATTAAGTCTTGGGATTGCGGCAGACTCGAAATTTCGATCAAAGGCGCCAAAGGAGAAGGGCTGAATGGCTAAAACAGGGGTCGTCAAACTCCAGTTTGCAGGCCACATGTGGCCCGCAAAGCCTCTCTATCCAGCACTCGGGTCCTTTGAATCTTCACAATAGAAATCCGGACTGCTCAATTTTTGTGTCTTTTCAGCTCTTTTCTCTCACCTCTCTCTTCTCTCTCACCTGTCCTCTCTTCTCCTCTCTCCTTTCCTCTCATCTCTCACCTCTCCTCTACCTTTTCTTCCCCATTCTCTTCTCCCTTCCCTCCTCTCTCAATCCTCTCCTCTCCTCTCTTCTCTATTTTGTCTCTCCTCTCCTCTCGATCGATATTCTTCTATTTCATCTCTCCTCTCGATCGTATACTCTCTTATCCTTATTCCTTCGCATCTCCTTTCTTCTACGAGTACGCCAGCTTGTATTTCTCTTTTCTATTCCCTATCCTCTCTCCCTCCTTTGGCTTGCAATCATCAGGGACTCCTGGGTGCATTTTGCTTAGGGGCCCAGCGAAGCGGACCCAGAAGGGCAGTCATTGCGCTAGGTTCTCAATCTGGCCCTTGAGGTAAAAAGTTTGCTGACCCTACACGTAAAAGCACTATAGGCTTAGGCACATGGCCAAGTCTTGTGCAGCTACATGAGCAGGAATGCACAAATCAAGAGCACGCCGCTGTGATACTGCACCCAATATCGCCGATCGGTTTGCGCATCTGCCTGTGCCTTTGCATCTGTCTGCTTGTGTCTGCTTGTGCCTTCTTACAGTGCATTGTACATTTTAGTGTTAAGCATGACAGGGAGTGAAATACCTTATACATGTACGGCATAATCGATCGATGAGCACGCGTGAATTGTGCGTAATTATATACTCCGATCAAGAGCAATACCTGATATCAAGATTCGCTGCGGGGGCTTCGGTTGACTGTGCACAGCGGGGTGGAGGGGTGGGAATTAGGCGCACGCAGTCCACCAATTTTCACGACTCCATATATAGGGGACTTTATAGCAGTCCTTGACGCGTTTTGATAGAAGAAATACCTATGTTATGTAGTCGCATATATGGTCGCATAACATACAAATACTCAATATTCATTAATGCCCGGACGCATATGGGTATGAGTGCGCATGGGGGGTTGCTTGTGAAAGTAGGTGACAACTTTGTAGCTAATGTGAAGTTTAGTGCTTGTGAAGTTTAGCGGTTGTGAAAGTAGGTGGTTTCGCTATTCTGAAGTTTAGCGCTTGTGAAATTTAGCATTTGTGAAAGTAGGTGGCGAATTTGTAGCTATTATGAAGTTTAGTGCTTAATTGTGAGTTAGCGGTTATGAAGTTTAGCGTTTGTGAAGTTTAGCGCTTGTGAAAGTAGGTGAGTTAGCGCTTATGAAAATTAGCGCTTGTGAAGCCTCCCCCGCATGGGGTGACGCATTTGCATAGAATATTTGCATCGAAACATTTAACCTAATGGACATGCAGTCTGGTATTGCAAAATTTGTTCATTTTTAAAAATAATACAATTAATAAAACAAATCATCGATATAACAATAATTGTAAGCTATACAAGATATGTAGCTGTATCAGCTACATACGTTATCATTCATATAATGAAAATTTTAGTCACTTCGTCAAAAAGCAAATTGGAAGGACCTAGGCTTGGTCACTTCGTCAACTACCAGTAAAGGCGCCCCAACACTTTGGTCACTTCGTCAACCGAGTTGACGAAACGCCAGTTGACGAAATGACCATCACCCTTTTGTAGACTGGGTTTCTATTAATTTTCTAAAAATTTCCAATTTTAATCTTTTTGTGCATATTTTGGACCTGTCATTGGGGCTAGCTTAGGTAGATTAGTCTTTGTACTCATCCTCCTAACTCTATTGTTAGGTTGGTAGGCCCTAGTATCCCTATAGGCTTAGGCTGCTAGTAATATCCAATAAGGCTATTTCATTAGGCCTTGAGTCCTAGTCCTAATCTGGGCCTTCTGGGCTTTATATCCTTGGTAATATGGTCCCTAATATATCTAGCAGCAGAGCCTTTCCCTGGGCTGATCTGCGGATCATTTATACTTTTTATCCAATTTAAAATTAAATCTTGCCATCTTGGTAAACAATTTACTTAGAGGAAAAATGAACTATAGGCAAGTCTTGGCAAGAAAAGCTTGGTAGGCAAATTTCAATAGGCAATTTGTCTAAAAGCAATTTTTATGGACCTATTTAAACCATCAATTGGAAATTTTTTAAAAATCATAAATTTTTAATTGCTAGGCCCTGGCCTATAATTATAAATATCTAGACCAAAATAGACTAAGCTAGACCTAGTTTAAGTTAAGAAAATTTATGAATATTCTTAATTTTTTAAAAATTTAATAAATAAAAAAATTTTTAATATTTTTAATTTTTGAAAAAAAATTTTCAAAACTATAATTTTTCTAATATACAATTCAAAAATATATATATATTTTTTATATTGTTTTATAAAAAATAATATAAAATCTACGATAAATCTACGATTTTATATATATATATTTGAATTGTATATTAGAAAAATTATAGTTAGTAAATTATTATAGCCAATGCATTCTGACACAAGCGGTCATCTTCTGAATAGATGTAGATTTGATGGCAAACTCAGAGTGCTGGAAGCCTGGCACATTTGAGAGAGGCCAAGTTTTAAATTCCCGCCTTTACTATGGAAACGTATATTTTTAGAACTTTGTTTAAACGCGTCTTGTTCCCCACCCCAATTTTAGTATAAATAGAAGCGAATTTTGTGCCCAGAGAGGCAACCGAAGTTTTAGACCTTTTGGTTCATAGGCGAATTGCCTATAAAATTGAAGAAGCGTTCCAAACCTTCCTTCATTTGCTAAAAACTAAGAGCGAATGCTCATTGGACTAGAGGTAGAAATTACCAAGAGCAAGAGACGAATTGTCGAAGAGCCAATAGCGTACTAGCAAAGAGCAGGGGCGTAATCAGCCAATAGAAAGAGGAGGAATATCCAAATAAAATATTCGAATTGAACAACCAATGAGAAAGTCGTACCTGACAAGAGCAAATCCGTAAGAGGAAATTGAAATTCACCGGGCAACCTCGATCCATTGGAGGACGCTGCTTTAGGACTTAGTCTTTCCCCCTCTCCCCCTAGCTGAACAGTGTCTTGCCACTCGGGCACTGCGCGCTACCAGGGCAATCCGTGCTTACGTGAAAGCCCATAGTCTTACCTCAGTTACGCCGTATTTTAGTAGCTCATAACGAATTTAACAAGCTAATATAATAAAATTCTAGAATTACAGCCAAACCCCCCCCCTTACAACAACTTGGTGATTGCGGTGGGATTTAGAGAATAATAAAAGTGCCCTACGACACATTAAGCATCATAAACCTAGTCTCAATACTTAGCTTGCTGGTGGAGGAGCCAATTTACAGCTCAAAGTTTTCTAGGCTTGGTGTGGGTTTGCGGCTCTCTCCCTGCTAATATTGTTTGCTCTGTGTTTGTTTGTTCTGTGTGATGGCCTAATAATTTAATTTATTTTCGTCTCTTAATGTACAATTATCGACCGGACTGAACCCATTCGTCTATTGCCCTGTACAGTTTTTGATTTTCTTTATTTATTTAAATATACGGAATTGTGAACCATGAGTGCAAGCCCTGAAGATGACCGCTTGTGTCGAAACGCGTTGGATATAATAATTTACTTATATGTTGGTGTTGGCCTTCATTTTTCTACTATTTATAAAACGAGCATCGCTACCAGGAGTCTATATTAGGGACACGGCCACCCTCTGTCTCAGTCTCTAGTCTAGTGTGAAGTCTAAGTGTGAAATATTTTTATGATAACGACACGGCCGCTGGCGCTATGCAGGCTTACTGACACAGCTGCTGTCTGTATCTTTGACTCTGACTTTCTCCAGTGAGACGCATTCTATATTACAGACATGGCCGCCGCGTGTCTAAGAGATCCATAACGTTTTTCACTTGATTTATTTTATTTCCTTGAAAAACATAAATTTGAAACTAAAAGTTTAAAATATCAACATTATTCAACACAAAGATTGTTACGTAAATACTTAAAATACAAAAAAGTGTTTACTATAAAATAAAATATTACTTTTTTACTTTTTACTGTTTGATTTGTTGTAAATGTTAGTATTTTTAAATGGTTTTATATATTTTCGTCGTCGGCTTTGCACGTACACAGAGTACACTTTTTAACGCCATTTGTTGTTGTCACTACAGGTTCCAATGCCTTAAGCTTCTAAGGCCTTATGACCAGCATTGCATGGCCAAAGCTAAACTGAAGCATATATTTAAAAGTAACAAATGCGGAAGTAAAGGCAAGACGCATAACTATATCTAAAGTAAAGGGCCTACTTAACTTGCGTAAGTATGCAAAAAACTTTAGCTGAAGGACCTGCCAAGTTCTTTCTTAAAAAACACCTGATGGCAAATTGTGCAAATGTCCAGGACCAAATTTTAAGCCTAGTTTGACAGCTTTGGTAGCAGCAAAATAAATTGCAACTATTTATTTCATAAATTGCAACTACAAACTATCAAATAGATTTAAAATATGCTCATAATGACATAACAAATTTATTTTAGATTTTGTTTTAGGCCTACATAGGCAAATATATATTTTGTGATGTTTAAATTAATACGCTTAGAATATACTTGTACTTAGTATGCCAACCTTGGTATACTAAGCCTGGCTAAAGGATTTAAAGTAAAGCACAATAGTGAATAGGGTGGCTTTCTAGATTTAAAATTTTTTGAGTTTGATTTACTTTTTGATACCATATGATAGACATTACATTTGTTGTATAAAAAAAATGAAACCTTACTTTTGAATTTTAGTTAAGTAGTAAAAAAGTTATAATATTTTTAGTGTCATTTTTTGATATTCCTGTAATGCATTTTTCCTATAAGCTAAGGCACTGTGATCATTTTTGCTCAAAAGGTCTGATTTTCCAAGTTATAGATGACATAACTTTTGAACTATTCAAATTCAATGGATTTCCATTCCTTATATATTATTTTTTAGCATTTTTCTTATAGATTATTTTGCATTATTTTGTTTTGCAAAATATAATTTATAGTTTTTCTTTTATTCTCAAAATATTAATATGCCATATATGGAATTTTAATCCTTAAACCATAATTAAGCCACTTGTCCTTATATAGTCATAGATCATCTAGATTTAACACCAAGCCAATCTAGCTAGTTGGCAAGGGTCTAACCCAGGTAAACTGTAAAAATGCATATTCAAAACATTTTAAAAGTAGTACTAATTAGCTGATAAGGTATTTAGCCTTTATATTTTATATTTTATATAATGTATATGTAACAGGGGGTTTGCTTCCCTCTTTAGTTATCCCACTGCTGGTACCAAAAGCTGTCGTAAGGCTCTTAATTATTCCTTTTGCTAGCCTTACTAGCTGCCACCAAAGTTGTTTCAGGGGTGATTCTTTCTTCTTAATAGTAATTTCACACTGTCACCAAAAGCTATCACAAGTCTAATTTACTAATCTCTTAAGTGTTCTTCTTAGGTTGGTAGCTGCCACCAGGATTATCCTATTAATAAATTGTGAGTTTATCAATCTTAGAATAATCCGAGAAATGTTTCTTAGAATAGGTCTGGGTATTTAGTCTGAGTATTTAGTCTGAGTATTTAGTCTGAGTATTTAGTCTGAGTATTATTCTTAGAAAAACTATTAGCCCTGAAAGGTGTACTCTTCTGATTATTCTGGTAGCGTTCTATTATTCTGGTAGCGTTCTACTTAATAATGGCCTGAGCGGTATTTTGTCTTACTGGTATATGTATTTCATGTACTTTGCAAGTCCTTGGGCGTTACCGAGATCAGAGGGTCACAGCCTCCGGTTATTCTTACACGTATTACTTCAGATCTACTTCGCAACTTCTTACTACTCAACACTTTCCTTCTTAGTAGTATATACGGTACACACCTTCGTCTACTTCACTCTTACTTCTTAAGGAATGAATACAGAAAACACTTCTTCAATTCTTATTTTCTCGGAACTCTTATTAACTGCTATTAATCGGTATGATTGCGAACCGCGATGCGCGAGGTTGGTTCTCCCTCCGCCGAATTTGCTTGTATTTATAGTAAAATTCTAGTAGATTTTAAACAAAAATTAGTTCGCGTAAAATATTATACAAAACACGAATATTAAAACAAAAATGCGTCATAGTTTTTATCGTGAATTTAAAGTGTAATAAACGATAGCTATTTTTAGAAAGAAATCGGGAGGGGCCCTGTACAACCTACCTCCTCTAAAAAAAATTTTTTAAACGAAATATACTGATAGTGAATTGAGTGCAAAAATTTTCTACTGTGCAAAATGTGAAAAATTTTAAGAGTGCATGATAGGTGTAGAAAAGTGTTGGTGCTCTATAACTAACAAGCAATTATCACACTACTATTCGTACTAGGCAAAAAAAAAACATTAGATCTACTAATAAAGCACTGATAAACACTAGTCAATACGAAAACATACTAGTAAGTGATAAAGCAATGATTTAGGTAGTAAAATACAACGAAAGAGTATTAAAGGCGTAGAAAAGAATTTTGCTGCAAAGGCGGTATTATTGCAATGGTAAAAAGATACTTGCAAAGTAAAAGCACTAAAAATCGCAACAGGAATAGCAGCCTAACTTTAGAAATTGCAAGGATCCGGAAGATTGCGGAAATATGGCCAACCAAAAAGTCCAAAAATCCACCTCATCTCAATGTTCAAAAGTCTGCGTTGTACAACCTGGGTGTCGGCTCGCATGACGCGTTGGAGCTCATCGCAGATGTGTCGCAACAGGGCGATGCCATCGGCCTGAGTGCCGATTTCGCGCAATGCTCGAATAGCAGGCCAGACCTGAGATCGTTGCGGCAAGGCCTGATCCAATCGCAGATGACCAATTCGCTGCAAGTACTGCCTGATTCCGTATCGGACACGCTCGACATGCTCGCCAGCTTCGAGCAGACGGTGGGCAGCTTCCTGATAGCTCGTGTCTGGTGCAGGTCGCGGTGGTCGAGGCACAGCAGCAGCGGCCTGACGATCGGGAGCGCCGGCCTGGTGGTCAGCGGCAGCCGGACGATCAGCGGTGGCGGCTCGACCGGAACCAGCAGCGGCGACCTGACGATCAGCAGTTGGGCGTGCAGCGGCGGCTGTCGGGCGCGCAGCAGCGGCGGCCGGACGTCTTGGCTGAGGCGCGTCGGCTGGGTGCAGTTGGATTGTCCGACGCCCTGAAGCTGCGGCGGCGGCCGTCGGTCCTCGACCATCTGGAGCGGCGTAGGCCTGGACTGGGGCAGCGGCTGCGGCCTGTAACAGAACTGCCTTCTTGGGCGGTGTCGGTCCGTCGCCTTGTAGCCGTCGGCCAGATACCGGAGAAGGCGGTCTCGGCCTCTTATTTGCGTTGACTGGCGGTCGTGGTCGAGTCGGACAACGGAGTGGAGCTTCAGCAGACGATGAAGATGATGGTCCTGCTTGTGGTGGAGTCGACATCCTTGGCGGTGGCGTTGGCGCTCTCGGCGGCGGCGTTGGCGCTCTCGGCGGCGGCGTTGGCGCTCTCGGCGGCGGCGCCGGCTGTTGTGGGGCCTCGTCTTGCGAGATGTCACTGTCGGACAGAGCTCCGCCCAGCAATTCTTCTAATATGTCGTCAACGTTGCTCATTATACAAGACAGCTCCTTAATTGATAGCTAAATGTTGTGAAATATGATGCTCTGGGAGCTCTATGGGGTTTCGTATTTATATGCGGCCAGCCGAGAAACTGGACCGCATCGTTGTGTTCGCGCTTTCGAAGGGGTTTTAATGGGGTCAAGTGTCCGTCAACCATAGTGGCTTTCTAGCGTTCGCTTCGCGGGCTCTCATTGGCTCAGAGCAGCGCACCGTTGCTAAGCGTTGCTAGGATTATTTATTGTCTTCGGATTCCTTCACACAATTCTCTCATTTCTACTACTAGTAATGCGCAATGTTTTTGTGTTTTTATATTTTTAAAGTTTTTATATTTTTGTCAATTTTTATTATTTACAACAGATTTCTATATACAGAGCAATTTTTTAAGCAAATTCTATTTACAATTTAATACTTGGCATGGTACAAATTCGATCATTTCAGATAATGGCCGTATCGCCTGCGGGGGGCGAATCCTGAGGTGACAACTCTCTCACTTCTTGGTCTCAAATTATAATGCGGCCTGTGCTCAATCCTTTCGTCTTCATTTCTTTCTCTCCTATCTAATTCTAATGCGTCATCTGTTTCGGCTGGCTCAGTTTTCTCACTATCTGTTGACTCATCTTCTTGCTCAATTTCTTCTCTATTCGATAGTTAGTTATGCAATTATTGAATTAGTTTGGTTTCAAGCCTTTACTTTCCGAAAAATGCTATGTTCTCAGGAATGGGCTAAAATTGGCTGTCAGTGGACTACCTTGCTTTCTCCAAAAGAACAGTGAGCACTCCTTCCAGTATTCCATCTTTCAAATGTCTCTTTCCGATTTTCAGGATCCTTGAGAAAGGTCTTTAAAATGGCTGAGCCGTGCCTTTCTAAGCGGGATCAAGAAATTTCCGTTCTTTCTATTTTTAGATTTTCTCTGACAAATTCTCTCTTTTCTCATCTCTCGAATTTTCTCGTATTTTTTTGTTCTTCACAGACTATCGCATCCATTTAGACAGCAATGATATCTGATCTAAAGAGGGACACAAAAAGATAGCTGATCGGATTTTTCTTGGCTTTTTCTCACAATTTTCTCCTGTCTCCTCACTTTATCAAACTCTCAATTCTTCTGTTTCACTTCTTTGACTTTGCTTCTGTACTTCTTCTCGATTTTTCTTCGAATTCTTCTCATGAATTCACTTCTTCAAATTCGCTTCTCGACTACTCTTGATTCTCTTCTTCAACTTGGTGTCTATTAGCGCTTGAGGGTGTGACTAGACTACGTCACTCAATGGTAACAAAAAGTCTTTAGTCTACCTCTTGCTTCTAACACACCTTTTCTTCTCTAATTCTCAATTCCTCTCAAATTCTCGTGCTTCTCTTTTCAAATCCCTCGTCTTCTTCTTCAATTCAACTTCTCAGCGTCCTGTATTCGCGTCTCTCTACTGCCTATTGTCAGAGTTTATTACATTAATTCTTTAATTATTTCTTCTCCACAGAGCTTCTCACTACTCCGACTCTTATTGTAGACTTCCTATCTTACTTTCTGAGCAGCCTAACTAACCGAATTAAACCTGTTTTTGTTGATTTTCTGAATTTTCTTTGTCAAAACGGCCCTTTTAGGGTTCCAGTAAGCAATTGCGTGCGTTTCCTACATTATACAATGCTAATGATTAACATTTTTCTTTTCTTTTTAGATGATTTTATAGATTTTTATGTTTTTTTATTGATACTATATACATGTATAATCTTCTTCGCATAATCGCTTCGTGCTTACAGGCTCTAATCTCACCCTTTCTCCTGAGCTCGCTGTCTGGCTTCTCCTAGATTCACTCTGCATCTGTGACCTGCTTGTGGCCTGATTGGTCCTGGCTTCCCGCAGAAGAAGCAATGACCAGGGCTTAGCTCTGGTCTGGCGCCACTGAATCTGTGCGGCGGGCGCGGTTTTGGCGCTGTCTGGTACTGGTACTGCTGCTGCTGCTGTTCTGGGTTTAATCCTAAATTTACATTTGTCAGAATGACCGTTAGGGTCATCAAGCACTCGACTAGGGCTTGGACTCCATTCTCCTCCTGCTTCTGCTGCTTCCTTTCGAACTGCTCAATAACTTGTCGCCTAATGTCTTGATAGTGCTGCTGGTCTTGTCTATGGCTCATCCTCCGCTTCAATTCTTCTGGGATATCCAGATTGGCGAAAAGGGCTACTTTTCGTTTTTCTCCATTCAGTCCTTGCATCCTGCATTGTTGCTCGAATGCATTGATCCACTGCCTGATGTTTTTGTCAAGTGTGTACTTCTCAATCTCTAATTGCTTCTCCGTTCCTAATCCTAGCTTCTTTGACAGCTCTTCAGCTAGCCTAGCGATTGCATCATTGGCATTAGCCATCTCTCTTCTTAATCTTAAAATTTCTTACTGATGATCTTCAACTGTCGGAGTTCTTCGCCGTTTCTCTGATCCTTTACGCTGCCACCAAAAGCTGTAACAGGGGGTTTGCTTCCCTCTTTAGTTATCCCACTGCTGGTACCAAAAGCTGTCGTAGGGCTCTTAATTATTCCTTTTGCTAGCCTTACTAGCTGCCACCAAAGTTGTTTCAGGGGTGATTCTTTCTTCTTAATAGTAATTTCACACTGTCACCAAAAGCTATCACAGGGCTAATTTACTAATCTCTTAAGTGTTCTTCTTAGGTTGGTAGCTGCCACCAGGATTATCCTATTAATAAATTGTGAGTTTATCAATCTTAGAATAATCCGAGAAATGTTTCTTAGAATAGGTCTGGGTATTTCTTACTACTCAACACTTTCCTTCTTAGTAGTATATACGGTACACACCTTCGTCTACTTCACTCTTACTTCTTAAGGAATGAAAACAGAAAACACTTCTTCAATTCTTATTTTCTCGGAACTCTTATTAACTGCTATTAATCGGTATGATTGCGAACCGCGATGCGCGAGGTTGGTTCTCCCTCCGCCGAATTTGCTTGTATTTATAGTAAAATTCTAGTAGATTTTAAACAAAAATTAGTTCGCGTAAAATATTATACAAAACACGAATATTAAAACAAAAATGCGTCGTAGTTTTTGGCGTGAATTTAAAGTGTAATAAACGATAGCTATTTTTAGAAAGAAATCGGGAAGGGCCCTGTACATATAATTTGAGTTGGGTTTCTTTCTAAGCATGCATTGTGTGGAGCTCAGAGTGAGATTGTCTATTGCTCTCTATATATTAGACTTAATAGATTGCCAAAAATTTCAAATATCTAAATAGGTCATTACAACTATATATACATTGATTAGCTCATTAGAATTTAGATTCAAACTCCATTCGCATTTATCTGGGTTTGCCTAGGATTCAATTGCTTTCACCACATTATTGCTAAAAGTTTTAGCAGGCACATTAAGCTAATAAAATTAACTTATAACCCATTTGTACCTTTACCTAGCTTTGTTATTTAGTATTCATTACAATGAGCCTAATTGAGTTGCTCATTTTAAAAAAGTAAAAGGAAAAATAAATACTTCTAGTTGGTTTATACATAGTGTAATATATTGTATAATTTTAAAAGATTATAATATCCTTTTATTTTAAGGTAGTGCTTATCTCCCCATGGTTCCATGAGAATGATTTTCTGCTTATCCGCATGGCATACTGATGAGATAGCTGCCCTATCTTCTATATATGCTGTGAGAATAATTTTCTGCTTATCTGCATGGCATACTGACGAGATAGCTATCCTATCTTCTACATATGCAGTGGGAATAATTTTCTGCTTATCTATATAGCAAACTGATCAGATAGCTGCTCTATCTTTTATATATGCCGTGGGAATAATTTTCTGCTTATCCACATGGCAAACTGATCAGATAGCTGCTCTATCTTTTATATATGCCGTGGGAATAATTTTTTCCCACAACATTGTTGAAGCAATGCATTTATATGACTAGTAGAATTCTATAAAAGTGGCAATGAACTTTAATTGGCATCGGGATTAGACTTTGCTAAAAATTCAAATTATAAACAATTATAAACAAAACAATAAACAATAAACAACTATCTAGAGCAATTTACCATGAATCATACATCATAAATACAAAAAGTGTTTTTTTGCACTGAAAAGTCGCCATCAAAAAAGATTCCATATGTGGTTGCCACTTTTGAGAGTGCAGGTAAAAGTCTCAATCTTGGCGAGTGACGCAACTCAGCTACGCCGTGGCAGACTTAAGTTGAGGAATGAAGTGGGGGGAGTGGTGTGCGGGAGTTGGACGGATTAAAGCTACCTCGATCAGTTTTCTTGTATCTTTTATTTCAGAATAGTCCAAGAGAAATTGCTCACATGGCGCATAGAGTGGCGACTTTTCAATGTTGCTGAGTATATATTCTTAATCAAGCCTAACTACAAATAGCCATGCAGACAGCATATAACTGTCTGTCACAAAAATTCAAATTTTAATGCTACACTGCACTATTGCAAAATTTGTTATATTGTAGTTTCATACTGCCCAGTGAATCAGTATTTTTCTGTATTCAGTATCATAGGCTTGATAGTAAATTATACTTAATATAAGCCTTTAAGTCTTTATAGAGCTTCATAGAATTGTTGTAGAGACTGGCATATGCATTTCTTATTTAGATGTTTTAAACTTCCCCTTTACAGCATCTTAAAATTGTTTGTTGAAAGTAAAAGTGAAATTCATAAGGGGGTTTGCTTAAATGCTGTAGCATATAGGGTACTAGTTCTATAGATTCACAATTCGCATTTATGCCGGTCAGCAACGCCGCAACTAAAATAATAGGCAGCGGCAATTTTGCCAGTGCCCAACAAAAAAATGCAGCATTTTCTTCTGTACTATCGTCTGCTACTGCCAGTAGCAATATGAACATTTTTAGTCCAACTATTGTCTCGATGAAGCGAGAAGTTACTGAGCCAGCAGCCGAATGTGCTGGCGCCAGTGCTAGCGCCAGCAGCGGTAGCCACTCCAGTCGCGGCGCCACGCCGTTAATGGATACACTGCGCGACGATCTTGAATCTGACGTGTCAGTTGAAGCGCGGGAGCGAGTCTGCTCCATTCTAGACTCTGTACGCTCTCTATCAGACCTAGAGAAGCTGCTTTTATATCTGCAACTTCCTGGCGGAGGCGGAGCCCCTGGCGATCAGTGCCTGTCTGGCCAGTCGCAGCATCAGCAACCGCTGCAGCTTAGCAACCAGGCTGAGCAGGCGCACGCGCACACGTGGATTCTCAGCCACTTAGAAGAGGATCCGACAGTCTGTCTGCGCAAAGACGAAGTCTATTCAGACTATAAGCAGTATTGCGAGGCCCACGGTTGTAAGCCTTTAAACACGGCCGATTTTGGCAAAGCTATGAAGCGCGCCTTTCCCGGCGTTAAACCTCGCCGGCTTGGCCAGCGGGGACAGTCCAAGTACTGCTACGGCGGCCTCCGCAAGCAGGCCTGTCCACCGCAGCCACGACTGACTGAACTGCTTGCGCCGTCAGGCTCCTTGGCCACGGCTGCTGCTGCGGCTGCTGCACAGCAGGCTTCTTCAGATGAAGATTGTAGCCTCAGCAGCGGCGGCGGCGGCTTACACGACTCCGTTGTGGTCCAATGGGCTCAAAAACTACTTGGCACCGAATTTTCATCGATGCGCTCGCTTGCTGAACACTTGGTTACTAATCAGTACGTGAGTCCATGCTCAGCGCCAGCCCTATCCGTGCTGGCTTGTAGACTAATGGCTACACGATCTCAACAGCATCAGGCAGCGCAGAACTCCTCGCTGTCGTCGAGTCCGCCGGCTGCGCACAGCGGTCGCCGACGTGGTCGCGAAGCTTCCACAGCGTCCAGCACCGAGGCCGCGGCCGCGTCAGGCCACCAGGCAGCGCCGCAGCCGTCGCCGCCTCCGCTTCCTGGCCTTCTGCTGCCCAGCCCTTATCGAAGCCTTCGCCGGCCGTTGCCGCCGCCTTCGTCTAATTATTCAGCGGCCGAATCTGACGAGGATGACTTGGCAGCTGATCAAGAGATCGAAGGCTACACTGAAGAGGCCATGGAGGAGGACCCGGTCGGGCACACTGTTGGCCGCGGCCTTGCCATGGTTTCGCCGGAGCCGACTATGGGAGACGACGACAACAGCAACACCGACGATGATGTCGACGGCGGCGTCAAGTTCCGGGCTCGGCCGCCGGCTGGTAGCCCGCCACTGCTGGACTGGTGCCTGCCGGCCTCGCCAGTCCGGCCGCTCCGAGTCCAGCTGCCAACAGACGCGGCTGCCGCGGTGATCATCCCTGGCGGCGGCAACGTCGGCGTCGGAGCTACCGTCGACGAGTTCGAGCAGATGGACATTGTCGCCGTTGGTCGATGAATCCTGCCAGCCAGCCAGTATTGCTATTAAAAACAGACAAATGGGACCACTGTTTTCTGGACTCTTCAATTTTGCGTACTGCGTTTGTGTACTATAAGAGTGTTCAATTATAATATTTTGCTGGATATATTCTCATTCAATTTGCTTTATTATTTATTAGGTTTGGCTCTTTGTCAAAATTATAAATGTACCAGAAGCATTTCCCTCCCTTCTCATTGACAATTATTTCATGGCACGTATGAGTGTAAAAGTTAAATCCCAAGTAGTTCTTTAAAATGGAAAATGCTGCATATATTCTTGTAGGAATTGGATGGTAATTGGACCTAGCTAGTCAGTAGATTGGTGTCAATAACGAGCCTCTTGGTATTAATGCAGCTTGTTACTACCTACTAGTATAATGTTGCTGTTTATAAACAATTTATTTATGCGATTGGCGTATGAGCCGCTGAAATCTATATAACTAAATCTAAAGCCACATATACTAGTAGTAGACTAACTATACGTGTTCCACTCGCAATTAAATTTGTGAAAAAAAGTAGAGCGTCTACTTCTTTTCTGTAGTTTGTTCGCGCAGTTTCACTTGAATTTAATGTGGCAGTTAAAATTTCCTTTCCTTCTTCGGGTTTGCGGCCTCAGGAGCATAGGGGTTAGGAATTAGCAGCAAGTATTTAACTCGATGTACACAAGTGTCTAGGACGCAGGCCCAATCTAGCTCAGCCAATGAAAAAACAGTAAAGGGAGAGGTCTGAGTCATCTGGACGAAACTTAGCCTAGGGGACAGGCCCAATCTGGCTCAGCCAATGAGAGAGCAGTAAGGGGAGAGGTCTGGGTCAGGCGGACGAAACTTAGCCTAGGGGACAGGCCCAATCTGGCTCAGCCAATGAGAGAGCAGTGAGGGGAGAGGTCATAGGCGTAATCAGCGGGCAAGAGAAAAGCCTAACTGTTTATCGAGCGGGCTGGGGCGCCACCCCTTTTCTTTCTTGCTTGCTATTTACACGCACTGGATTTCGGTTTTTCAAGTTTTTCTGAAATCTTCAGTCTGAATTCATTTTTCATCCTAAATAATTTCTAGTCTGAGACAGTCTGCAGTCGTAAAACAGGATGAAGATGCAAATAGAATTGATCTAAAAATCTAGTTTCAATAACATTAAATTTTAATAGATAAAACGCTATTCCTGCTACTGCTACTGAAAAAAATAGTAGATATGCATAAATGACATATCTATGCAGTAATTCTAGTATTTTAACTTTAAATTATTTATTACCCCACAAAGTCTTAATTGATTGCTACCTGTTACCGCTTTTATTTCGTTGTTGTTGTATTTATCATTCAAATCGAGAATTACGTACAAATTGTTTAAATTGCGTTGCTAAGCTTTATATTACTATCAGTAAGTAGTGCAGCTCTCTAATGGCTTCCATGCTCAAAATTTTTGTGCATCAAGTATTATCTAGGCTGGAAAGTTAATAGCTAATAACTTATTCCAATGAATTATGCTTTTGGCTTTGATGCCGTCTAATTTTGTGTATGCATTTTCTCTATCTAATACTAAGCTTCTAATGTTAGCATTAGTCGCATATTTTTGTACCTGAGAAACTGTGCTATTTTTACAACAGCAGCATTGCAGCAGCTTGATGGCTCGCGCCCTAAACTATTATTAAGCCTCTCTGTGTAGGCCGAATTGAAAATGGACAAGTGCAAATAAACAAATTTAAATTATTTGTATTTATTATTATTGTTTCAATTTTTATGCCTCTTACATAAATTTTGTTTTCTGAAAAAAATTTTTTAGGTATAGATTAGTTATTAATTAAACATTTATATTGCATATCAGCAATAGGCCTACCCCAAGCTTGAGTGGTATGCGGCTGGCTTTATGCCAATTTTTCTACGAAAACAATGGCCGTTTATCAATTGCGCGGGGCACATTAACTATATTCCGGACAAGCGATTCAGACTTTGCGGCGTTGCCAGTCAAATCAGTGACCAGCGCCTTTTTTCAAATGCTTGGCCAGACATGCTATTTAGCCATCACGGCTTTTTAAATTAGACTGAGCAGCTAAGTAAGTGTTTTCTGATTAACCCCCAACTCGATTCATTTGAGGAATTGACCCATTGACTCATGGGTAACTTGACCCATTGACTCATGGATTCCCCTGGATTCTTGACCCATTGACTCATGGATTCCCTTGGATCCCTTGACCCATTGACTCATGGATTCCCCTGGATTCTTGACCCATTGACTCATGGATTCCCTTGGATCCCTTGACCCATTGACTCATGGATTCCCCTGGATTCTTGACCCATTGACTCATGGATTCCCCTGGATCCCTTGACCCATTGACTCATGGATTCCCCTGGATCCCTTGATCCATGGACTGATAGGTTCCCTGGATCCCTTGACCCATTGACTCATGGATTCCCCTGGATCCCTTGACCCATTGACTCATGGATTCCCCTGGATCCCTTGATCCATGGACTGATAGGTTCCCTGGATCCCTTGACCCATTGACTCATGGATTCCCCTGGATCCCTTGACCCATTGACTCATGGATTCCCCTGGATCCCTTGACCCATTGACTCATAGCTTCCCCTGGATTCCTTAACCGATGAAATAAAAGACGAGGGCCTTAATACAAGACACGCATAGTTAATACGCCCTTAGGCCCAGCATATTGCCTCCCGGTCTTGAGTGATGCACGGTTCGATTATAGTGAAATTTCGCTATATGGTTAATATGGCTAGCCACGCATTAATATTGTACCTGGTAACAGGACAGTTCTATGCGCTCAGAAATGCTCCGTTGTCTTTTCTCGCAACATTGCCCGCTTTACAGGCTGGCAAATCTATGGCGCTAACATTTCTAGCTATGACGATATTGTTATTTTTTTAGCATTGAACGCTAGTAGTATCAGTGAATGAATTTCAATATGTTTAGTATTATTTTTTTCAGCGGCTTAATGCTGGCCAGGTGTTGCTGAGCTCATACCGATGAACTTCAATGCCAGTAGGCGCGGCGCGGCCATCGGCGGCGGCGATTCTGTGCCGGCATTTGACGACACTCGCGATCGGCCGCTGTTTTCTCGGCACAGCTCGCAACCCGTCATGTCCTGGCAGTCTGGCTGTGAGTCGCGTTTTTGTCTCTTGTTGGTTTTAGTGGTCCTTGGCCAATTTAATTATAGTAGTTTTTGTGATATTCTGTCATTGTAATTGTGACCAATGTGACCAATTCGATGCAGTGGTCCTTGACCTTGTCCTATTAACTTAGTGGTCCTCGGCCCTGTCAAGTCAGTGGTCCACGGCCATTGAGATTTATTGGTCTTTGGTCTTGTCAAACCAGTGGTCCTCGCCAAATGTGATTTAGTAGTCCTTGTTCCTATCAATTAGTAGTCCTATGCTTCTGTCAAATCAGTGGTATTGGCCATTATTTAGACCTTTCAAGTCTTAGATCACTTAGATCTTTTATTTTAGCCAGTCCATATGACTATTGCATTGCAGCTATGTACCAGCCGTCGTCTCAGGTCATACCTTCGGTGCAACAGAGCCTAGGCTTTAGTCAACGCCTAGAGCAAACCGGTGGTTACCAAGGACGCTCGTCAGTAGTCCGGAATTCGAATCCCGCGGGATTTAATCAATGGGTAAATCGAGACGGCTATCAGGGCCGCGTAGCAGTCGCTTGGGCTGGCGACAGCTTCAGTCAGAGACCTCCGCCCGATGGTAACCAAGGACGCCAAGCCGGCCAATATATGGGGGGATTTAGTCAAGGCTCCTCCAGCCAAATGCCATTCGCTGCTCCTACTGGTGAGGCCTTCAGCCAGAGGGTAACTAAGACCGGCGGTCGTCAAGGGCAACTAAACTCTAGAGGTGGAAGTCAGGCTTCTAGCCAGAGACCAACTCAGCGGGCCAGTTGTCAAGGACAACAGCGGGCCAGCGCTGGCCAGGCATTCAGCCAGCAGTCCTCGGAGCAGATCGGCAGCGGCAGTCAAGGACAACAGCGGGCCAGCGCTAGCCAGGCATTCAGCCAGCGGTCCTCGGAGCCTCAGGCATGGAGCCTGAAGCGATCGATGAGCCAGCAGGACCAATCAGCCAGCAAGCGAGGCCGCACCGGGCACAGTCAGGCTACAACACTATCAAGCAATTCAATTGGGCGCACAGGCACTCCAGCCAGTGGAGCAATGAGCACCGGGCACAGTCAGCAACAGTTCAGGCCAGGGCTGGCTACTCAAACTGATTGGACGCGTTACTGCAGTCAGCCGTCGGTGCCAGCTGCCAGCCTGCTGCAGCTTGGCGAGGCAACAGTGCAGGATCTGTGGGACTTTATGAACGGCCGGTTTCAGGCTATGGAAGCGCAGCAGGCGCATAGCCTGGCTGCTATCACCGCCAAACTCGACCAGTGTGAGTTTTCGCACCCTATTTATACTACTTAGTCATAATTATTAAGTAGTTAACAAGCGTTATTTTATAAAAATCGTATTGAAAATTAATTGCGCATAAATTTTTTTGCATATATTGCAATCTGAATAAATATAAGTTCTCTCGCTCTCTCTAGATCTGTCAAACAGATTAGGATATTTGAATTTTTTTATCAATTTCAGTGCTCAACCACATGGCGGCCATGAGTTTTAGCGCGGCGGCCAATTCTACTCAGCAAAGTACTGTGTTTGAACTCTGCAACGGTGA
The DNA here is from genome assembly GCA_002269645.1 of Macrostomum lignano. Taxonomy (NCBI): domain Eukaryota; kingdom Metazoa; phylum Platyhelminthes; family Macrostomidae; genus Macrostomum; species Macrostomum lignano. The sequence goes on along the minus strand of NIVC01002278.1, from coordinate 136,171 downwards.
GCGCTAGGACCGTGGCTAGGGGGGTGGTGGGGGGTGGCTGCGAGCTTTTTTTATTGCCGATTCTGGGCCTGCGCGTGAAATATTGGCTTCGATTTTTTGTTGCTATACATTTACCTCGGGCAAGAAGTTGCTATAGTGTGGTTGCTCTTTGAGGCCGGCCTAACCGCGTCGCCATATATCATCATCATAGTTTACTTCTCTGGCTTATGATCCTGCAATCTGCATTTTAATCTACTTCTGTATTTCTCACATCTATAACTAAAATAGTACTTTATTTAGTGAGTGAATAATGTAAATTAGCTGTATCATAATGAATATTAATTGTCTTCGACATTGACTACCAGATATCTTCTTTTATTAGCGTTGCTAAACTTATCCAATTATAAAATTATCTACCGCCAGGTCACATCCCGCCCTATCCATCCTCCACCCCTGTCACATCCCGCTCTATCCATCCTCCACCCCCTGTCACATCCCGCCCTATCCATCCTCCACCCCCTGTCACATCCCGCCCTATCCATCCTCCACCCCCTGTCACATCCCGCTCTATCCATCCTCCACCCCCTGTCACATCCCGCCCTATCCATCCTCCACCCCCTGTCACTTCCCGCCCTATCCATCCTCCACCCCCTGTCACATCCCGCTCTATCCATCCTCCACCCCCTGTCACATCCCGCTCTATCCATCCTCCACCCCCTGTCACATCCCGCCCCTATCCATCCTCCACCCCCTGTCACATCCCACCCTATCCATCCTCCACCCCCTGTCACATCCCGCCCCTATCCATCCTCCACCCCCTGTCACATCCCGCCCCTATCCATCCTCCACCCCTGTCACATCCCGCTCTATCCATCCTCCACCCCTGTCACATCCCGCCCCTATCCATCCTCCACCCCCTGTCACATCCCGCCCCTATCCATCCTCCACCCCCTGTCACATCCCGCCCCTATCCATCCTCCACCCCCTGTCACATCCCGCTCTATCCATCCTCCACCCCCTGTCACATCCCGCTCTATCCATACTCCACCCCCTGTCACATCCCGCCCCTATCCATCCTCCACCCCCTGTCACATCCCGCCCCTATCCATCCTCCACCCCTGTCACATCCCGCTCTATCCATCCTCCACCCCCTGTCACATCCCGCCCCTATCCATCCTCCACCCCCTGTCACATCCCGCCCCTATCCATCCTCCACCCCCTGTCACATCCCGCCCCTATCCATCCTCCACCCCTGTCACATCCCGCCCCTATCCATCCTCCACCCCCTGTCACATCCCGCCCCTATCCATCCTTCACCCCCTGTCACATCCCGCCCCTATCCATCCTTCACCCCCTGTCACATCCCGCCCCTATCCATCCTCCACCCCCTGTCACATCCCGCCCTATCCATCCTCCACCCCCTGTCACATCCCGCCCCTATCCATCCTTCACCCCTGTCACATCCCGCCCCTATCCATCCTTCACCCCTGTCACATCCCGCCCCTATCCATCCTCCGCCCCCTGTCACATCCCGCCTTTATCCACCTTCCGCCCCCTGTCACACCCCGCCTTTATCCACCTTCCGCCCCCTGTCACACCCCGCCTTTATCCACCTTCCGCCCCCTGTCACACCCCGCCTTTATCCACCTTCCGCCCCCTGTCACACCCCGCCTTTATCCACCTTCCGCCCCCTGTCACACCCCGCCTTTATCCACCTTCCGCCCCCTGTCACACCCCGCCTTTATCCACCTTCCGCCCCCTGTCACACCCCGCCTCTATCCATCATCCGTCCTCTTGCGTTCCGCCTGCCTGCCTGGGTCACCCTCTATACGGGACCCAAGCTGTGTTTTACAAAATGATCGGCAATTTATTAAGCACAAAGCTGCCAATTTTGTTTTGCACAGAGCCAATGCATTGCCTTTGTCCCGCAGACACCAATGCTAGCAGTCAGCCAGCGCCTGTCTGCGCACAACCGCAACCTCCGCTGGCGGATTTAACGCCAACCCCGAAGCGTAAATCGAATTTGCGGCTGCGTCGTAAAACTCCAACTATACGAGATGCTCTATCCGAGGTAGGAGGGCTGCTCATTTAATATGCAGTTTAATTTACTTTTCTTAATAGTAATCTGTCTAGCCTGTGCCCATGGCACTTGTACTTTTATAATTAACAGATTAGAGCTGGCCGCTTCTTTGTGCATGCTATCCAACATTGGAAATCAAATTAAAGGCGCCGGCTTTCCTTTTGATTCATCTCAGATCTCTAGCTAAATTTATTCGGTTTTCACTTTCGATAGACCGTTGGGATCTGAATTACTCTGGGTACTTCATCATGCTGTTGCTCAATGAATTGATTCCACAGAGTCTGAGTCCTTCATCATGCTGTTGCTCAATTAATTGATTCCACAGAGTCTGAGTCCTTCATCATGCTGTTGCTCAATTAATTGATTCCAGAGTCTGAGTCCTTCATCATGCTGTTGCTCAATGAATTGATTCCAGAGTCTGAGTCCTTCATCATGCTGTTGCTCAATGAATTGATTCCACAGAGTCTGAGTCCTTCATCATGCTGTACTCAATGAATTGATTCCACAGAGTCTGAGTCCTTCATCATGCTGTTGCTCAATGAATTGATTCCAGAGTCTGAGTCCTTCATCATGCTGTTGCTCAATTAATTGATTCCACAGAGTCTGAGTCCTTCATCATGCTGTTGCTCAATTAATTGATTCCAGAGTCTGAGTCCTTCATCATGCTGTTGCTCAATGAATTGATTCCAGAGTCTGAGTCCTTCATCATGCTGTTGCTCAATGAATTGATTCCAGAGTCTGAGTCCTTCATCATGCTGTTGCTCAATGAATTGATTCCACAGAGTCTGAGTCCTTCATCATGCTGTACTCAATGAATTGATTCCACAGAGTCTGAGTCCTTCATCATGCTGTTGCTCAATTAATTGATTCCACAGAGTCTGAGTCCTTCATCATGCTGTTGCTCAATTAATTGATTCCAGAGTCTGAGTCCTTCATCATGCTGTTGCTCAATTAATTGATTCCACAGAGTCTGAGTCCTTCATCATGCTGTGCTCAATGAATTGATTCCACAGAGTCTGAGTCCTTCATCATGCTGTACTCAATGAATTGATTCCACAGAGTCTGAGTCCTTCATCATGATGTGCTCAATGAATTGATTCCACAGAGTCTGAGTCCTTCATCATGCTGTACTCAATGAATTGATTCCACAGAGTCTGAGTCCTTCATCATGCTGTTGCTCAATTAATTGATTCCACAGAGTCTGAGTCCTTCATCATGCTGTTGCTCAATTAATTGATTCCAGAGTCTGAGTCCTTCATCATGCTGTTGCTCAATTAATTGATTCCAGAGTCTGAGTCCTTCATCATGCTGTTGCTCAATTAATTGATTCCACAGAGTCTGAGTCCTTCATCATGCTGTTGCTCAATTAATTGATTCCACAGAGTCTGAGTCCTTCATCATGCTGTTGCTCAATTAATTGATTCCACAGAGTCTGAGTCCTTCATCATGCTGTGCTCAATGAATTGATTCCACAGAGTCTGAGTCCTTCATCATGCTGTTGCTCAATTAATTGATTCCACAGAGTCTGAGTCCTTCATCATGCTGTTGCTCAATTAATTGATTCCAGAGTCTGAGTCCTTCATCATGCTGTTGCTAAATGAATTGATTCCACAGAGTCTGAGTCCTTCATCATGCTGTTGCTCAATTAATTGATTCCACAGAGTCTGAGTCCTTCATCATGCTGTACTCAATGAATTGATTCCACAGAGTCTGAGTCCTTCATCATGCTGTTGCTCAATTAATTGATTCCACAGAGTCTGAGTCCTTCATCATGCTGTTGCTCAATTAATTGATTCCAGAGTCTGAGTCCTTCATCATGCTGTTGCTCAATGAATTGATTCCAGAGTCTGAGTCCTTCATCATGCTGTTGCTCAATGAATTGATTCCACAGAGTCTGAGTCCTTCATCATGCTGTACTCAATGAATTGATTCCACAGAGTCTGAGTCCTTCATCATGCTGTACTCAATGAATTGATTCCACAGAGTCTGAGTCCTTCATCATGCTGTACTCAATGAATTGATTCCACAGAGTCTGAGTCCTTCATCATTCTGTACTCAATGAATTGATTCCGCGGAGTCTGAGTCCTTCATCATGCTGTACTCAATGAATTGATTCCACAGAGTCTGAGTCCTTCATCATGATGTGCTCAATTAATTGATTCCACAGAGTCTGAGTCCTTCATCATGCTGTTGCTCAATGAATTGATTCCAGAGTCTGAGTCCTTCATCATGCTGTTGCTCAATGAATTGATTCCACAGAGTCTGAGTCCTTCATCATGCTGTTGCTCAATTAATTGATTCCACAGAGTCTGAGTCCTTCATCATGCTGTTGCTCAATGAATTGATTCCACAGAGTCTGAGTCCTTCATCATGATGTACTCAATGAATTGATTCCGCAGAGTCTGAGTCCTTCATCATGATGTACTCAATGAATTGATTCCACAGAGTCTGAGTCCTTCATCATGATGTACTCAATGAATTGATTCCGCAGAGTCTGAGTCCTTCATCATGCTGTACTCAATGAATTGATTCCACAGAGTCTGAGTCCTTCATCATGCTGTACTCAATGAATTGATTCCACAGAGTCTGAGTCCTTCATCATGATGTACTCAATGAATTGATTCCACAGAGTCTGAGTCCTTCATCATTCTGTACTCAATGAATTGATTCCACAGAGTCTGAGTCCTTCATCATGCTGTACTCAATGAATTGATTCCGCGGAGTCTGAGTCCTTCATCATGCTGTACTCAATGAATTGAAAAAACGCGTAGTTTCCAAACCGAATCGAATTCTCCTTCTCTAATCAAGGATTTGATTAGATTGTCACAGCAAATTCCGTCTGTAGGGAAGTCTCCGCGGACGCTTTAAATTTCATTCGTAAAAATACTGGCCACTTGTTGAGTAAAACTGTTAAAAGAATTCGAGTTCCAACCTTGCAACTCAAAGCAGAGCCTAGCAGGGAGCGAAGCACTTACAAGTCAGCATTATTATTATATTTTCTAATTCCGAGCATTCGAGCGTGAATTTTAAGCCGTGGCATCGAGCGCTTGCGGGCGCCGCAAATTTAGTCAAGTGGGCCAGAGGCCATCTTCAAGCTGCCGCTATCCAATTCGGTGCTTTAACTCGACCCGCCGTTCAGGCTTTCCCTTGAGGCCTGCTGGCCATGCAATTTTGGTCATTTCGATTGCTGCTTACAAGCCTTACTCTCTCCCGCCTTGTTCTGTCTGTCCGTCCGGCCTACTGTTGAATTGACCGCCGCGACAGTGCATGGCCTGTGGCTATATGCGTAGTTAGGCAAATAATCCCACTGAATTGCCCGCGCTGCCTTGATGCTGTGAAGGAGGTGGGAGGGGGCGGCGTGTTGGCACAAACCCGGGCGGAAACCGCGTGCAGGGCGACAGTCTCTCTAGCAACTTGGCCGGCTGTAGAAGGGAACACTTTTTACAGCCTTAAAGTCTCTGCATTCTTCTGTGCATATCGGAAGCGATTGCAGCACTCCGCATAGCAACAGTCAGCTCGATTTACAGACTGCTTTAAACTGTTTGCATCTGGTTTTGAAATGCAGCCATACATTACGATTTATTTCGAGCCAGGCTTTACATCCTGTTTTCGTGCTTCAGTCTTATTTATTGCTAACTATCGGGGGGCTCTCTCCCTCTTCTAGGAGCAGCAAGTGTGCCAAGTGAAGCTGAAGTTTGCCAACAGTACAGTGTATATTTATAAGAATGCTTCTCAAGCCTCAACTTCTAGCAGTGCCAAAATAGATTCTAAAAACAAAATTAACTTTAGCTGTATGTATAAGAATTCTTTTGATAAATTTTTTTCTGCTCAATTATTTCAACGGGTACTTCTACTGGGGCTTCATCCAGTTCGGTATATCTAATGCGCTTTTTTCATTTAGAAACACCGACAACTTGGCTTATTAACCCAAAATTTGTATGTCTATAAATTCAGCACTGTGAACTCGCCCTTCAAGCCCCTGTGGAATCGCCCCTCCAACAACCCTGTAGAATCGCCCCTCCAACAACCCTGTAGAATCGCCCCTCCAACAACCCTGTAGAATCGCCCCTCCAACAACCCTGTGGAATCGCCCCTCCAACAACCCTGTAGAATCGCCCCTCCAACAACCCTGTAGAATCGCCCCTCCAACAACCCTGTAGAATCGCCCCTCCAACAACCCTGTGGAATCGCCCCTCCAACAACCCTGTAGAATCGCCCCTCCAACAACCCTGTGGAATCACCCCTCCAACAACCCTGTAGAATCGCCCCTCCAACAACCCTGTGGAATCACCCCTCCAACAACCCTGTAGAATCGCCCCTCCAACAACCCTGTAGAATCACCCCTCCAACAACCCTGTGGAATCACCCCTCCAACAACCCTGTAGAATCGCCCCTCAAACAACCCTGTGGAATCACCCCTCCAACAACCCTGTAGAATCGCCCCTCCAAGCCCCTGTGGAATCGCCCCTCCAACAACCCTGTGGAATCGCCCCTCCAACAACCCTGTGGAATCACCCCTCCAACAACCCTGTAGAATCGCCCTTCAAGACCCTGTGGAATCGCCCCTCCAACACCCCGTAGAATCGCCCTTCAAGCCCCTGTGGAATCGCCCCTCCAACACCCCGTAAAATCGCTCTTCAAGACCCTGTGGAATCGCCCCTCCAACACCCCGTAGAATCGCCCCTCCAACACCCTGTAGAATCGCCCCTCCAACACCCCGTAGAATCGCCCTTCAAGCCCCTGTGGAATCGCCCCTCCAACAACCCTGTAGAATCGCTCCTCCAACAACCCTGTATCGCCCCTCCAACAACCCTGTAGAATCGCCTCTCCAACAACCCTGTGGAATCGCCCCTCCAACAACCCTGTAGAATCGCCCCTCAAACACCCCGTAGAATCGCCCTTCAAGACCCTGTGGAATCGCCCCTCCAACACCCCGTAGAATCGCCCTTCAAGCCCCTGTGGAATCGCCCCTCCAACACCCCGTAAAATCGCTCTTCAAGACCCTGTGGAATCGCCCCTCCAACACCCCGTAGAATCGCCCCTCCAACACCCTGTAGAATCGCCCCTCCAACACCCCGTAGAATCGCCCTTCAAGCCACTGTGGAATCGCCCCCAACACCCCTGTAGAATCGCCCCTCCAACACCCCGTAGAATCGCCCTTCAAGACCCTGTGTAATCGCCCCTCCAACAACCCTGTGGAATCACCCCTCCAACAACCCTGTAGAATCGCCCCTCCAACACCCCTGTAGAATCGCCCCTCCAACACCCCGTAGAATCGCCCTTCAAGACCCTGTGGAATCGCCCCTCCAACACCCCGTAGAATCGCCCCTCAAACACCCTGTGGAATCGCCCCTCCAACACCCCGTAGAATCGCCCTTCAAGACCCTGTGTAATCGCCCCTCCAACAACCCTGTGGAATCGCCCCTCAAACACCCTGTAGAATCGCCCCTCCAAAACCCTATAGAATCGCTTTTCCAAAACCCTGTAGAATCGCCCCTCCAACACCCCTGTAGAATCGCCCCTCAAACACCCTGTAGAATCGCCCCCAGTAACTCAACACTTAGTCCCTCTCGCACTGTTTCAGTTGCTATGCGACGCAGCAGACGAGGAGAACGAACAGGCAGGCACGACTCCCCCAGCGGAAGTGGCAGCGGCCGATGCCGCCAACGAGGAGTCGCCCTCGCTGTTCGATTTCAGCTTCCGCGCATAAATTTTCGTTTGCTGCTGAAACAGTTAAAAGTGCGTTTCCATTTTTTGTTTTTATTTTCTAGACAGAAAAAAAGAGATTCGAGGAAAAAGAATCGTTGAAATATTTTCAGTTACCGGTGTTACCTAACTGGTGTTGGCTCAGCTTTCCTTATTCATGCATATTTTATTGTCTTCGTATTTTTAGTGCGCTTGCACTCTCCGCCCGGGTTCTTTACACATTGCTGTCTGAGAATCTACTCACAGTTTTATATTGAAGCCTCAAAAACAATTTCAGCTAATAAAATTCTAGCAAGGCATTTTTGGGCTTGAATTGCTTTTGTTCAATCCCCGCTGTTCTTTTTTCTTAGATTTTTCTGTTCGGTTTTTTTGTTTTGTTTTCGCTCGCCTTCTTTTAATTGTGTTTCAATTTTTGTATGCTCGCATTTTTAATAAATTGGCACTTATTAACCCCAAGCAGTTTTGATGCAGCTCAAATTTTGCTGCAGAGATCGAGTGGCTGAAATTTCCTGTTCATGCCAATTCCTTTTATCGCATTTCTGACTTTTCCCCCCGAGTGTGCAAATTTGATTTCTGATTTAAGAAGCCCTTTATTAGTGCCACCTCCTCTCTCCCTCTCGAGGTGCTTTCCAATTTCCTGAGATCCAACGTCGCGCCTGACCTTTGCAGCTCAGCGGTAAACGCGTCTGACTCCTGCGCCGCGACCCCTGGTTCGATTCCCACCCATGAGAGCGGACCACCAAGGCGCAGAGTGTACATGCCTGATGATTAGACAGTCAGTGCCGCTGTACACTCTGTGTGAGCGTGCCTGTGCGTTTTTACGTTCTCAGGATAGTCGATAGTTTTTTAGAGTTTTGGCTTCTCGATTTTTTAGTCACTTATCTCTCTAATTCTCGGGTTGTGTTATGACCGATCTCTTCGATTGTTAGCCTCCCAGATCCTCAGGCTGAGCAGCAACTCTCCCAGATCCTCAGGCTGAGCAGCAACTCTCCCAGATCCTCAGGCTGAGCAGCCAGCCTCCCAGATCCTCAGGCTGAGCAGCCAGCCTACCGGATCCTCAGGCTGAGCAGCAACTCTCCCAGATCCTCAGGCTGAGCAGCCAGCCTCCCATACCCTCAGGCTGAGCAGCAACTCTCCCAGATCCTCAGGCTGAGCAGCCAGCCTCCCATACCCTCAGGCTGAGCAGCAACTCTCCCAGATCCTCAGGCTGAGCAGCCAGCCTCCCATACCCTCAGGCTGAGCAGCAACTCTCCCAGATCCTCAGGCTGAGCAGCAACTCTCCCAGATCCTCAGGCTGAGCAGCCAGCCTCCCATACCCTCAGGCTGAGCAGCAACCCTCCCAGATCCTCAGGCTGAGCAGCCGGCCTCCCAGATCCTCAGACTGAGCAGCAACTCTCCCAGATCCTCAGGCTGAGCAGCCAGCTTCCCAGACCTTATCTGGTATCATATACCGCAATATTTAAGATATTTAAGATATTTAAGATATCGATAACGATATCTTAAATAGTTATCGTCCGTAAAAAGCAACCCAACGCTCAGTTATAAGTAGCCAATGCAGCTGTACAGAACTTTCTCTCGACTGTAACTATACATGTATAAGCACTGCACAGATTCATTGCTGAGTGCACGAGACAAGGGCTATGTATATCTTGCTTAGCCCGGCAAGCACAGCACGTGACTGTCTGAGCCTGCAATAATCGCGGCAATGCATTCCTACAAGCCTGCAGGCAGTTCCACGGGTCCTGCCGCCGCGGTGCCTCCATGATGCTGGGCCTGACAAACGCGGGCAATCGCAGCAGCAAGGGTTTTAGGCGGGGGATTTCGAGACTATAGCTTAGGATTTTCTCGTATCCCCCTAATCCCCTCTAGTCTGAGGGAAAATATCCACCCTATCGAGAAAGGCTGGCTCATGCAGACTCGTCTTTGATAGCGCCCCATCAACACAGCCATACGTCGTAGTCTCTTTGTCTCGCCTTTTTAAATTCTCATATTGAAGCTTTTTTAGCATTGAAATTTCGAGCCACTTGTCATCGTGTTTCCATTTGCAGTCCCTTTTTCGGCTCTTTTTTAGTTGTCTGCCTTTGCGATTTGCCTGAGTAGGTCATGAGAGCTTTAGTGTTGTCAAAGGGAATAATTATTTGCCTGATTTGCCCGGTTTATGAGAAATTTTCTGCACAATAGCTTTAGCGACTTCTTTTGAGTTGAGCGCTTCAATCAGATACCCTGAGTAGGACTAAATTCTAATTGGGACTCAATTTCAACGCTTGTTAGCGTGGGAAGTAGAGTTTTGGCTTCTGGGGTAAGGGAGAAGTGTCAAACAAATAGGGCCATCTGCTTTTATATGATTTTGGCTATGGTAGGCTGTAATTGTGTCAGGGTAGATTGGGATTGTGTCAGAGTAGGCTGTGATTGTGTCAGAGTAGATTGGGATTGTGTCAGAGTAGGCTGTGATTGTGTCAGAGTAGATTGGGATTGTGTCAGAGTAGGCTGTGATTGTGTCAGGGTAGATTGGGATTGTGTCAGAGTAGGCTGTAATTGTGCCAGGGTAGATTGGGATTGTGTCAGAGTAGGCTGTAATTGTGTCAGTGTAGATTGGGATTGTGTCAGGGAAAGCTGTGATTGTGTCAGGGTAGATTCAGATTGTGTCAGGGTAGGCTGTGATTGTGTCAGGGAAAGCTGTGATTGTGTCAGGGTAGGCTGTGATTGTGTCAGGGAAAGCTGTGATTGTGTCAGGGTAGGCTGTGATTGTGTCAGGGAAAGCTGTGATTGTGTCAGGGAAAGCTGTGATTGTGTCAGGGAAAGCTGTGATTGTGTCAGGATAGGCTGTAATTGTGTCAGGTTAGGCTGTGATTGTGTCAGGGAAGGCTGTGATTGTGTCAAGTTGTGACAGATTATGATCCTTCTGACCCTTCTAAGCCGTACTAACCCATCCTCAGAAACAGCTTCTGTACTCGCGTGATCCCCTCCTGACCTTCCTAATCCTCTCCCAACATTTTAGATTACCCTAGCGACCCACTGAACGCCATTGAAGTCCCCTTATAATTTACGAATATCCTTGACCCACTGATCTGCTCTCATTTCTCGTTTCTTCTTGACTAAACTCTGCGCTTATTCGGGCGAGCACAAGATCGCATTCCTGCACACAGGTGTTACCTGTTCTCCCATTCCCGTTAAGGCCAATTTGCCTCAGCTCAGCGAACCCACCGTGTCTCGACATCCGCAAGCCGCAATTTTTCTCTTTCGCTATCGTCTGTCTTGCCTGCGGAGGAGCTCAACCGAAATTCAAAATCAACCCCCCCCAGTCTGTCAGCGCTTCGAGAGACGCACCGCGGTACCCGCAGCTCGCAAGGGCAGTGCTGCTCGGCGAAGCGAAGAGAAAAGCGGCGGGTGGGGAGGCTTGAGGCTGATTTGATTCACTCGCCTCGTTGAGTTCACTTGTCGCCGGTGCTGTTGTACTTCGTCGGATTGCTGTGTACTTAAGATAATAAAATAAAACTGGAGTCATTAACATTCAGCTATCAATCTCTCACTGAGTCATTAACATTCAGCTATCAATCTCTCACTGAGTCATTAGCATTCAGCTATCAATCTCTCACTGAGTCATTAACATTTAGCTATCAATCTCTCACTGAGTCATTATCATTTAGCCATCAATCTCTCACTGAGTCATTATCATTCAGCTATCAATCTCTCACTGAGTCATTAACATTCAGCTATCAATCTCTCACTGAGTCATTATCATCCAGCTATCAATCTCTCACTGAGTCATTAACATTCAGCTATCAATCTCTCACTGAGTCATTAACATTCAGCTTTCAATCTCTCACTGAGTCATTAACATTCAGCTATCAATCTCTCACTGAGTCATTAACATTCAGCTATCAATCTCTCACTGAGTCATTAACATCCAGCTATCAATCTCTCACTGAGTCATTAACATTCAGCTATCAATCTCTCACTGAGTCATTAACATTCAGCTATCAATCTCTCACTGAGTCATTAACATTCAGCTATCAATCTCTCACTGAGTCATTATCATTCAGCTATCAATCTCTCACTGAGTCATTAACATTCAGCTATCAATCTCTCACTGAGTCATTATCAATCAGCTACCATTAGGGACTCAAGCGCCTCGCAGCCTTTAAAATTCATCAAACAAAACTTTTTCCCCGCAGTTGTCAACCAGCTGCCTCTCTTCTCATTTCTCAGGCTGCGCCGCCAGCCTGCAAATACCCTTCATCAAAGTTTTAAAGGCAGACAGACTCTTCTACCTGTCTCTACTTAAGCCCGCTCGAGACTCTCTTCAAATCTCTCAGTTTCTCCCTGCTCACGCAGTCTCCATCGCAGGCCATTTGCCTGCCACTCATCAGGCGAAGCCTTTTACCCGGACCCTTGAACCTCTCTGGCGCGCTGGCCCCACACTTCTCTCTCTCTCTCTCTCTCTGTCCGTCTCCCTCCAGAATTATGTCTCGTGACAACCACCGGCTTCAGTTCCCACATCCAGTTCAGTTCAGTCCAGTTCCGTTAAACACGGAAAGGCAAAAGAGAAGTTCACAGATAAAAACTGAAATACGGGAGCTTGCTTGGCCAGGTGGAGAGGTGGAAGGCATCTGTCGCACCGCAAACCAGCTGCGGTAGCAGCGACAATCAAAGCAGCGAGTGTGCGCTGGCCGTCTGTAGGTTGGTGCAAGTGACAGCAGCTGGATAAACTGCAACCGGAATTCATCTTCTGGGCTAATTGGTCTGCAGCTGATACGCCACTGGCATTTCAGACTGCGCTATGGTTAATCCGTTGGCTAATCTCCGAATCTAGTTTCTGGCTCTCTCTGTGTTCAGGAAGAATCCCCACCTCTCTCTGTGTTTGGGAAGAATCCCCACCTCTCTGCATATGGGAAGAATCCCACCTCTCTCTGTGTTTGGGAAGAATCCCACCTCTCTCTGTGTTTGGGAAGAATCCCCACCTCTCTCTGCATATGGGAAGAATCCCACCTCTCTCTGTGTTTGGGAAGAATCCCCACCTCTCTCTGCATATGGGAAGAATCCCACCTCTCTCTGTGTTTGGGAAGAATCCCACCTCTCTCTGTGTTTGGGAAGAATCCCACCTCTCTCTGTGTTTGGGAAGAATCCCACCTCTCTCTGTGTTTGGGAAGAATTCCACCTCTCTCTGTGTTTGGGAAGAATCCCACCTCTCTCTGTGTTTGGGAAGAATCCCCACCTCTCTCTGTGTTTGGGAAGAATTCCACCTCTCTCTGTGTTTGGGAAGAATCCCACCTCTCTCTGCATGTGGGAAGAATCCCACCTCTCTCTGCATCTGGGAAGAATCCCACCTCTCTCTGTGTTTGGGAAGAATCCCACCTCTCTCTGTGTTTGGGAAGAATCACCACCTCTCTCTGTGTTTGGGAAGAATCCCACCTCTCTCTGTGTTTGGGAAGAATTCCACCTCTCTCTGTGTTTGGGAAGAATCCCACCTCTCTCTGTGTTTGGGAAGAATCCCCACCTCTCTCTGTGTTTGGGAAGAATTCCACCTCTCTCTGTGTTTGGGAAGAATCCCCACCTCTCACTGTGTATGGGAAGATTCCCCACCTCTCATTGGGAAGAATCCCACTTCTTGTGTTTGGGAGAAATCCCACCCGAAGAATTCCCAGTTTTCAATCGCCAGTCGCCACCACAAACTCTTGCAAGAGCTCTGGGAGATTTTAACTAAAAGGCAGAGCAATGCAGAACGGCAGTCATAGCCTGAGATCTGGTCTGATACTTCTAACCAAGTCAGCATCTCCAGCCGTAGCAGCATCGGGGGTGTTAGACAGGTTTTGCACACAATACTAGCATAGCAACAATAACCAATCAGTCTAATGAATATTATTAATATATGGCACTGTCTAATTTGGTGCGGACAAGCTGGCCAGCAAATATGACAGCTACGAGCTATTCAAACGCACCCAACTGAACTTCAATTAGTTGAAAAGTCCGTGTATATTTTATTTCATCTTCTCGATCAGAAGATTCACAGCAATAAAATGAACGGAAGGTGAGGGCGGTTCACTGTGCCAAAAAAAGTTTACTGATAATTTGAAATTGAATTTCAAAGTTTCATTGACCGACTGGTGCAATTCAAGGGGTGTGTGTGTGTGAAACAGAGTCAAATTGACTGCTATGCTACATTAGTAGTGATTTTAAGTACAGTTGCGATTGTCAAGAAAAATAGTAATATGAGAAATATGGACCCGAAGCAAGGGTGGCCTTAAGACTTACTTTTTGACAAAAAATGCGACTTACCTATGAAAGAAACGTAAGCAAAGTTAACGTAATTTTGGGTGAACGGCGGGAGTAAATAACTGTCTTAATTAAGGCTAAAGCTTCGTCATCTAATTAGTACTCCGTCTATTTTCGGGTGGCCATTTTTGTGACTTTGCGATTTTTGGATCGGTGTTGCGCATGTAATGCTGGCGCGGTGTACAAGCGCTCCAACCTGTGAGTTGTAATCTTGTCACATAAGAAATCAATTATTCGATTAAACAGAAAGCCGAGGCCATAGTGACCGACAGTCGTCAGGTGTCGATCAGGTGTTTACACCGCACCACCTGACTGATTGACAGACACCGGCAGCAGCTCCATCTCCTCCGGCTGCCGGCTGGGTGCCTCCGCCATCAAATTCTCCTTGTCCTCCTCCGGCTGCAGCTCCTGCAGCTCGCCCTGATGGCAGGACTGGCTGGCCAACTCGCGGCAGCCGCCAGCAGCCGCCGACTTGCCACCGTCGGCGCTGCTTCGGCCCCTCTGGGAGGTGGCGGCGGCGGCCGCGCTCTGCCGGATGCCGAGAATGCGGAAGGCTTCAGCTTTGAAGGCCGGCCCGGCCAGGCAGTAGAGCAGGAAGTGGATGGCGTAGTTGAGGTTGAACATGGAGTAGCACAGGATCTGGATGAGGTACACCACGTTCAGCAGTACCGGCCTGCTCATTATCTCCACGCGTTTCTCTTTGAGCAGCAGCATGAGCAGGAGGTAGGGCAGCGAGGACAACAAGTAGAAGAAGTTCGTGCACAGCAGCATCCGGGTCAGGTTGCGGCCGCTGCCGCTGCGGTGCTGCTTGTTGAGGCTGGTCTCGCGGCGGGCGCGCACCTGGCGGAGTTTGCGCACAATCAACAGGTTGGCTGCCAGCATGATTAGGAACGGACCGATGGTCACCAGGCCGGGGTCAATGTAGGTCACGTACGTGTGCCTAATGATGGGATCGTGCAGGTGGCAGATGCTCAGGTTTTCGCGCTGAATCATGTTCGCGTGGAGCATCACCTGGAGGGGAGGAAGCAGGCGGTGTGGGTTGCTTCAGTGTACGAGGCGTTTGGTAAGGCTGGTATTGGATCATGGGGAGTCTGGCGGAGACTGATTTTGGGAGGGCGATTCTTTAATGGAGGGCGATTCTCTAATGGAGGGCGATTCTCTGGCGGAGGGCGATTCTCTGGCGAAGGGCGATTCTCTAATGGAGGGCGATTCTCTGGCGGAGGGCGATTCTCTGGCGAAGGGCGATTCTCTAATGGAGGGCGATTCTCTGAAAGTGAATCTGTCCAAGCGATTCCATACAGTCAACGCTCTGACGGGTTGCGGCCTGGAGAGGCAGATTCTCTCCGTAGGCTTCTTTATGCGTCAATTTTTGTTGGAATCAAATGATCGTCCATATTTTACGTGGATTACCTGCAATTACAGGCATTTGGAATTATTGAGCTACAGAATCGTGTCTTTGGAATCCGAACATAACCAACCTCAGACATTCCAGCCTCTGTACTGTATGCAGCCGGTTAACTAAAATCTGCACTTACATCAGTAGTCCAACCCAGGAATAACACAGAGAAGCTTTCTGCGATTTTAAGAAAAGCTTAACAGCAAAGCAAAAGCAAAAAAGGAAAGGAAATTTCCAATAATTTCTGCCTTATTTTCTGGGAAGTTTGGGGAAATTGGGAAGATTTTTTGCGCGCGGACGGGGCCGGGGGAGGCAGCATCTGGTGCTAATTATTAATTCATGCTGGGAGCTGGTGCGCAGCATTGGGAGTCAGGTTTCAACCATGGGCGAGTTCGGTAAGACTTTTTTGAAGGCCCAACTAGGCGAGCGACTCGCTAATTATTCAAAGCTGAAGCTGAGGGTCTGGGGACGAGTCGGAAAGAAAAGAATAGGGATATCCATGGCTCAAAGAGGGCTCCGGATAAGATCTGACTGATTCAATCTGCTTTGCAGTTGTTGCTTTTAGCCAGAATTGCTTTGGACTTTTTGCGACTTGTATTATTTGGCTTCACATAGAACAGAAGTATTGCACAGGTTATTCTACTTGCATATTGAGTGGAAAAAATATGATAAGTTTCAAAGCCTTCGACCCGGCAACTAAGAAACCAAGGAAGCAAAAGAGGCATTGTTGGGATAAA
>NIVC01002278.1:97500-115000 GCA_002269645.1 Macrostomum lignano | reverse complement strand
TCAAAGAGATATTATTATCGCTAAGATAAATCGCTTCTCTCTTTCTTCTTGATCTTAATCAGGGGTCAGCGAACTCCGGTCCGCGGGTCGCATGCGGCCAGCGAAGCCTCTCTATCCGCCCCCCTAAGGTTTGTCTTTTCTCAGCTCTCTTATCTACTCTCTCCTCTCCTCTGGCCCGCAGTCATACGCGCTAGATTCTCTATCTGGCCCCCCGAGGCAAAAGTTTAACTTTGCCGAACCCTGATCTAAATCAAGCAAAAGTGCAAGTCTATTCACTCCTAGCAGAATAAGTAAGTATAGCGCCAATAGCCCAGTTAGATATATTTTATCAAGTCTATTTGAATTAGAAATAGAAAAATAAAGGCCTCAAAACAGTATATAATTTTATATAAACTATACGCAATAATACTGGCCAATTCAGCGTCATAGCGCCGCTCTCTCTCTCTCCTCTTTCTCCAACTGTCGCATGGACTCGCCGAAGCGTGCGGTCGCCCCGCAGCACTTTCATCAATCAATAAGAAGCCGGCTATAGGCGCAGCGGACGGAGATCGCTGGCTGGCTGCGTGGGAAAATGGGATTTCTCTATACTGGCGCCGACAACCAAACTGAGAGACGGAGAGATACAGACAGGGTTATCCTCTTCAATCCCGGATTTCGAATAGGCCTGCAGCAATGCTTGGTCCCGCCTCGCCACAGAACACCCAGACAAAACAGAGTGGCTGTGGCCTGCAGAGACAGCTATCTATATACAGTGCACAACAATAATTTGCATTATCAACTGGGCCGGCCGGCTATGCAGCAAGATGGCCACTGCGACTTAAAACAGATTATCAAGGGATTCCATTACTCAGAGATGGGAAAATGCACTTCAAGCCACAGGCCTCCAATAGCGGCCCTTTTAAATATAGATCACTGATGAAACTACAGAGATAAATTTGCGATGCTGTACCCCTATGCTTGCACGGATGGCAAATGGATGTTTTAGGGCTTGAAGGTTGACACAGATAAGCGGATGGACACAAGCGAAATGTAGAATCTGTAGATACACAGAAGCGGAAGGTGGACACAGAGAAGCGGAAGGTGGACACAGAGACGCGGAAGGTGGACACAGAAGCGGAAGGTGGACACAGAAGCGGAAGGTGGAAACAGAGACGCGGAAGGTAGACACAGAGAAGCGGAAGGTGGACACAGAAGCGGAAGGTGGACACAGAAGCGGAAGGTGGACACAGAAGCGGAAGGTGGACACAGAAGCGGAAGGTGGACACAGAAGCGGAAGGTGGACACAGAAGCGGAAGGTGGAAACAGAGACGCGGAAGGTAGACACAGAGAAGCGGAAGGTAGACATAAGCGGAAGGTGGAAGAAGCGGAAGTTGGACACACAGAAGCGGAAGATGGACACAGAGAAGCGGAAGGTGAACACAGAGAAGCGGAAGTTGGACACACAGAAGCGGAAGGTGGACACACAGAAGCAAAAGGTGGACACACAGAAGCGGAAGGTGGACACACAGAAGCGGAAGGTGGACACACAGAAGCGGAAGGTGGACACACAGAAGCGGAAGGTGGACACACAGAAGCGGAAGGTGGACACACAGAAGCGGAAGTTGGACACACAGAAGCGGAAGGTGGACACACAGAAGCGGAAGGTGGACACACAGAAGCGGAAGGTGGACACACAGAAGCGGAAGGTGGACACACAGAAGCAAAAGGTGGACACACAGAAGCGGAAGGTGGACACACAGAAGCGGAAGGTGGACACACAGAAGCGGAAGGTGGACACACAGAAGCGGAAGGTGGACACAGAGAAGCGGAAGGTGGACACAGAGAAGCGGAAGGTGGACACAAGAGGAAGGTGGACACAAGAGGAAGGTGGACACACAGAAGCGGAAGGTGGACACAGAGAAGCGGAAGGTGGACACAGAGAAGCGGAAGGTGGACACAGGGTGCAAGATGGAGATGGCAAAATCCATCAAAACCAGGTGTTATCTTATAAAAGAGAAAAGCCATCGCAGAAACTCCTGTTTACAGTTGTCGCCACGCAGTAAAATTAATTAAGATAAAAAGGTCAGCTCATTGCAATTAGTTTATTAGTAGTGCGCAGGTCTAAGGAACAGTATAAATTAAAGGAATAACAAAAAACGGTAAACTGGACATCAAGCAGGCCTATATTAGCAGAGGTTTCTAGAGTTGAATACAATAGGCCAACAATATATAGAAGGTTGGCGATTAACAAGAGCGCGATAGGCAACACACACACAGCAAAGTAATTAGTTAAATAAGTGCGCAAAAAATTATACAATCAAGAAATAAAACAAATGAAAGATGCGAGGCTGCTTGGCTAAGCTAAAAATACACGAGACCCTGATTCGCTTCCAATGAGAGTGAAAAAAACAAAGGATTAACGGACCAGCGAGCAATTATAGGAATTTGGAATTGACAACAGGGGATACGGGATTAATCAATAAAATTATTGACGCAACAGGGGCTGCTGCTATGCCAGCGCAATCCTGCAGTATTAGTGCCGCTGAGTGGTGATAGGAAATCTAGTCTGTGCAAGCTAAATAAAGCAATATATTACAATGCTTTTATCTAGCCAGTTAGCAAAGCACTCAGCCCATCGCTCTTCGCCTTTTATTAGGGAATCCAGTGGAAAAAGAGAATTACATTAAACTGTATGCTTACTGGCGTCATATCAGGCTGACGACTTAGAGGATCTGGGACTGTGGCTCAGCCTGAGGATCTGGGACTGTGGCTCAGTCTGAGGATCTGGGACTGTGGCTCAGCCTGAGGATCTGGGACTGTGGCTCAGCCTGAGGATCTGGGACTGTGGCTCAGTCTGAGGATCTGGGACTGTGGCTCAGTCTGAGGATCTGGGATTGTGGCTCAGTCTGAGGATCTGGGACTGTGGCTCAGCCTGAGGATCTGGGACTGTGGCTCAGTCTGAGGATCTGGGACTGTGGCTCAGCCTGAGGATCTGGGACTGTGGCTCAGTCTGAGGATCTGGGACTGTGGCTCAGTCTGAGGATCTGGGACTGTGGCTCAGTCTGAGGATCTGGGATTGTGGCTCAGTCTGAGGATCTGGGACTGTGGCTCAGTCTGAGGATCTGGGACTGTGGCTCAGCCTGAGGATCTGGGACTGTGGCTCAGTCTGAGGATCTGGGACTGTGGCTCAGTCTGAGGATCTGGGATTGTGGCTCAGTCTGAGGATCTGGGACTGTGGCTCAGCCTGAGGATCTGGGACTGTGGCTCAGTCTGAGGATCTGGGACTGTGGCTCAGCCTGAGGATCTGGGATTGTGGCTCAGCCTAAGGATCTGGGAGGCTGGATGCTCAGCCTGAGGATCTGGGAGGCTGGATGCTCAGTCTGAGGATCTGGGAGGCTGGATGCTCAGTCTGAGGATCTGGGAGGCTGGATGCTCAGTCTGAGGATCTGGGAGGCTGGATGCTCAGTCTGAGGATCTGGGAGGCTGGATGCTCAGTTTGAGGATCTGGGAGGCTGGATGCTCAGTCTGAGGATCTGGGAGGCTGGATGCTCAGTTTGAGGATCTGGGAGGCTGGCTGCTTAGCCTGAGGATCTAGGAGGCTGGCTACTCAGCCTGAGGATCTGGGACTGTGGCTCAGCCTGAGGATCTGGGACTGTGGCTCAGCCTGAGGATCTGGGACTGTGGCTCAGCCTGAGGATCTGGGACTGTGGCTCAGCCTGAGGATCTGGGAGGCTGGATGCTCAGTCTGAGGATCTGGGAGGCTGGATGCTCAGTTTGAGGATCTGGGAGGCTGGATGCTCAGTCTGAGGATCTAGGAGGCTGGCTGCTCAGCCTGAGGATCTGGGACTGTGGCTCAGTCTGAGGATCTGGGACTGTGGCTCAGCCTGAGGATCTGGGATTGTGGCTCAGCCTAAGGATCTGGGAGGCTGGATGCTCAGCCTGAGGATCTGGGAGGCTGGATGCTCAGTCTGAGGATCTGGGAGGCTGGATGCTCAGTCTGAGGATCTGGGAGGCTGGATGCTTAGTTTGAGGATCTGGGAGGCTGGATGCTCAGTCTGAGGATCTGGGAGGCTGGATGCTCAGTTTGAGGATCTGGGAGGCTGGATGCTCAGTCTGAGGATCTGGGAGGCTGGATGCTCAGTTTGAGGATCTGGGAGGCTGGATGCTCAGTCTGAGGATCTGGGAGGCTGGATGCTCAGTTTGAGGATCTGGGAGGCTGGCTGCTCAGCCTGAGGATCTGGGAGGCTGGATGCTCAGTTTGAGGATCTGGGAGGCTGGATGCTCAGTCTGAGGATCTGGGAGGCTGGATGCTCAGTTTGAGGATCTGGGAGGCTGGCTGCTTAGCCTGAGGATCTAGGAGGCTGGCTACTCAGCCTGAGGATCTGGGACTGTGGCTCAGCCTGAGGATCTGGGACTGTGGCTCAGCCTGAGGATCTGGGACTGTGGCTCAGCCTGAGGATCTGGGAGGCTGGATGCTCAGTCTGAGGATCTGGGAGGCTGGATGCTCAGTCTGAGGATCTGGGAGGCTGGATGCTCAGTTTGAGGATCTGGGAGGCTGGCTGCTTAGCCTGAGGATCTAGGAGGCTGGCTACTCAGCCTGAGGATCTGGGACTGTGGCTCAGCCTGAGGATCTGGGACTGTGGCTCAGCCTGAGGATCTGGGACTGTGGCTCAGCCTGAGGATCTGGGAGGCTGGATGCTCAGTCTGAGGATCTGGGAGGCTGGATGCTCAGCTTGAGGATCTGGGAGGCTGGATGCTCAGTCTGAGGATCTAGGAGGCTGGCTGCTCAGCCTGAGGATCGGGGAGGCTGGCTGTCGCTCAGCATGAAGATATGGGAGGCATACACACTAATAGCAGGATAATTACAAGCTCAGGGGATGTTAATTAAATGAAATTAACAATTAAATAATGAGACGACAACACCAATTAAATCCGAAAGTATGTACAGTATCTCTCCCTCCCATGCCCTATTCTCTCATTAACAGCTAAGCTAACTAGAGCCTGAGAAAAGTGCCAAGAAGAAAATAAATACAGAAGAATTACAGGAAGCCAGCTAGGGTTGATAATGCGAGGCTATAAGCGTTCAAGCAACATTAAGTTTGCCGTCTACCAAGCTACACAAATGATAATTAACAATTATTGAACAATATGATACACGTATAAGGACGATTAATAACGCCCAGAGGAAGGTAGGGGTGCAGTAACAAGTAATCAAAAAAGGAAAGCAAAACAGGTAGTGTCGGGGCGCGATATGTTATCTAGAAATGTCTGCTCAGTCTAGCTTAAGCGTTACTACCTGTAAATTGAAACGCTACGCTAAGGACAGAAAACCCCTCTAGCTATTGGCAAATAATTAAAATAATTGTCACGTATAATATATTAGTTAGCAATTATCTGGTCATCTAATTATTCATGCAAACTGGAGCGACTGCTGCGGAGACACGATTCTATAACAGGTGACAGGTAACACTTCTCAGCTCTAGTAAGCCCTAGACAGACAGACGGACACACAGACGGACACACAAACAGACAGACAGACAGGCAGACAGACAGGCAAACAGAAGGGCAGACAGACAGACAGACAGACAGGCAGACAGACAGACAGACAGACAGACAGACAGACAGGCAGACAGACAGACTGACAGGCAGACAGGGGCAGACAGACAGGCAGACAGACAGACAGGCAGACAGACAGACAGACAGACAGACAGACAGACAGACTGACAGGCAGACAGACAGACAGGCAGACAGACAGACAGACAGACAGGCAGACAGACAGACAGATAAGCCTTTAATCGCTAAAAAAAGATCGAACAATCAATAAAAAGCCAGAGCAGTCGTTCACGACGTCGCGAGCAATAATAATAATAGTAATAAAAAACAACAGTTTAGTAACAGATGCAGATATAACAGACGAAAGTTCTCTCAGCCAAGCCCTCAGAGCTTGTCAACTTTGCTTTTAACCACAACGGGATTGGCCTTGCGAATCTCAGCTTGGCCCACGCCCTGATAATCAAATTGACAGTCGTGCTTGTCGCTGTATCTGTGCACTGAGCAGTAGACTCCGCCGCAGCGGCACTCGAAGCCTGGAGTGTTTTTTTATAATACAGACAGTAAAGCGTATGGAAGATTCGAGCGAATGTTCAACAGGCCCACAGATACTAGAATAACTGGATGGGCCACTCAGCACATTTGCGTGTAAGCTACTTTCAGTTAAGTAGTAAGTTAAACTGAAGCATTTTAATGTATTTTTAAAGCCAAGGCTCATTTATTGGCTCTTACCCCCCACGCTTAAACGGGGAGGCTTCACAAGCGCTAATTTTCATAGGCGCTAACTCACCTACTTTCACAAGCGCTAAATTTCCCAAACGCTAAACTTCATAACCGCTAACTCACTTACTTTCACAAGCGCTAAACTTCACAAGCGCTAAACTTCATAATAGCTATAAATTCGCCACCTACTTTCACAAACGCTAAATTTCACAAGCGCTAAACTTCAGAATAGCGAAACCACCTACTTTCACAAGCGCTAAACTTCACAAGCGCTAAACTTCATAATAGCTATAAATTCGCCACCTACTTTCACAAACGCTAAATTTCATAAGCGCTAAACTTCATAATAGCTAAAAATTTGCCGCCTACTTTCACAAGCGCTAAACTTCACAAACGCTAAACTTCAGAATAGCGAAACCACCTACTTTCACAAGCGCTAAACTTCACAAGCGCTAAACTTCACATTAGCTACGAATTTGTCACCTACTTTTACAAGCGCTAAACTTCACAAACGCTAAACTTCACAACCGCTAAAACACAAATGTCGCCTACTTTCACAAGCGCTAAACTTCACAAACGCTAAACCTCACAACCGCTAAAACACAAATGTCGCCTACTTTCACAAGCGCTAAACTTCACAAACGCTAAACCTCACAACCGCTAAAACACAAATGTCGCCTACCTTCACAAGCGCTAAACTTCACAAACGCTAACCTTTACAATCCCCAAAACACGAATGTCGGTTTCTTTTACAAGCGCTAAAATGTTAATTTACTATATATACTAATATACTAATACTAATATACTATACTAATATACTAATATACTATTTTAGCGCTTGTGAAAGACGACATTCGTGCTTAGAGTTTGTGAAGTTTAGCGTTTGTGAAGTTTAGCGCTTGTGAAGTTTAGCGCTTGTGAAAGTAGCCGACATTCGTATTTTAGCGGTTTTTAACGTTTAGCGTTTGTGAAGTTTAGCGTTTGTGAAGTTTAGCGTTTGTGAAGTTTAGCGGTTGTGAAAGTAGGTGACAAATTCGTAGCTAATGTGAAGTTTAGCGCTTGTGAAAGTAGGTGGTTTCGCTATTCTGAAGTTTAGCGTTTGTGAAGTTTAGCGCTTGTGAAAGTAGGCGGCAAATTTTTAGCTATTATGAAGTTTAGCGCTTGTGAAATTTAGCGCTTGTGAAAGTCAATGTCGTTAGCGGTTATGAAAATTAGCGCTTGTGAAAGCGACCCGCTTAAACCCCCCAACCGCGCCCTTCCACCCTACCCCTCCACCCGCCCCACCCCAATTTTTATTGCCTTTCTCGGAAATCCAGCCTAAAGCTGCCATGTACATTTCAGTGGACTGGCTAATGTACATTATTGCTGAACCAATTAGCAAGTTGTTTACGCCTGCAAGCTTGGGCTGCTTGCCTTATCAATGTCGTTTCAGCTGGCTTTCTTTTTATAAAATAGCTTATGTATTCTTCTTAGCTACTGAACTGAAAGTAGAAAGCTGTTTTACTGCTTACTGTATTTATGCCTGAGTGGCCCATCTAGTTATTATAGATTCTAGAGTATCTGTGAACAGGCCTAAGGTTCTTTCCTTCACAATTCTATCTAATTGGCTAATGCTAGGCGATAGCAAATTCTTATGACAGGACTGGCTAATATGCTAATTGGCTAATAAACTAATGAACTTATTGTTGAATAAAATAACTGTCTAAGAAACTAATTGTCTAATGCAACAATTTTTCAAATGCAATAATTTTCTAATGAACTAATTGTCTAGTTAAATATTGTTAATTAACTAACTAGCTAATAAACTAATTGCGCCTAATTAAACCATTGTGTGATGAAATATTTGTCTAATGAATAAATTAAATAGCAAGCTGACTAACTAGTTGCTTAATGAACTGTTCGTATAGAAAACTATTTACTAGCAGTAGTATATATAAATAGCTTACCGGTTAATCCAACCTTCTTTTTACAAATTTCGCATCGATTTCTACGCTTACTACTGCTAGTAGTTGACGACGAGCCGGCAGCCGATTGTGGCTGCTGAGAATCGGACGATTCAGCCGCGCTGGCCTCTGCAAAAGAAATTGAGCACGCGCGCATGATGTCACAGATGCAGTGTAATGATTTCTTTCACGCTATGGTTTTCGCCATAGACAGAAGCTGGAAGCCAATTAAAAAGAACATAAAGTTTTTGTAAATCTCAAATTTAAACTAAAAAACTCTTAACAGACGCCTAAACAAAAGTAGTATCGTTAACTGACAGAGTAGCTTATTTAGTAAACCTATTTTAGGGGTCGCTAAACTCCAGTCTGCGGTCCACATGCGGCCCGTAAAGCCACTTCATCCGGAATCCGGGTCTTTTGAAACTTCAAAATAGCAATCCGGCCCGCTCAAGGTTTGTCTCTCTTCTCTGCTGTTTTCTCTCCTCTCTTCTCTCCCCTCTTCTTTCTCTTTTCTCTCCCCTCTTCTCTCTCTTCTCTCTCCCCTCTTCTTTCTCTTCTCTCTCCCCTCTTCTTTCTCTTTTCTCTCCCCTCTTCTTTCTCTTCTCTCTCCCCTCTTCTTTCTCTTCTCTCTCCCCTCTTCTTTCTCTTCTCTCTCCCCTCTTCTTTCTCTTCTCTCCCCTCTCTTTATCCTCTCTCCCCTCCTCTCTCTCCTCTCCTAGCTCTCTCCTCCTATCTCCCTCCCCTCCTCCTATCTTCCTCTCCTCCTATCTCCCTCCCCTCCTCCTATCTTCCTCTCCTCCTATCTCCCTCCTCTCCTCCTATCTCCCTCCTCTCCTCCTATCTCCCTCCTCTCCTCCTATCTCCCTCCTCTCCTCCTATCTCCCTCCTCTCCTCCTATCTCTCTTCTCTCCTCCTATCTCCCTCCTCTCCTCCTATCTCCCTCCTCTCCTCCTATCTCCCTCCTCTCCTCATATCTCCCTCCTCTCCTCCTATCTCCCTCCTTTCCTCCTATCTCCCTCCTCTCCTCCTATCTAACTCCTCTCCTCCTATCTCCCTCCTCTCCTCCTATCTCTCTCTCCTCCTATCTCCCTCCTCTCTCCTATCTTCCTCTCCTCCTATCTCTCTCCTCCTATCTCCCTCCTCTCCTATCTCTTATCTCCCATCTCATCTATTTTTTCCGTTCTTAACTGGCCTGCGACCATGAGGTGAATTCTGTATCTTGTCCTTAAGGTAAATAAGCTTGCCGATGCCGACCCCTGCCTAGTAACTGGTGATTCAGAAATGAAATGAAATTTTCGCATTCCCAGAAAACTACTCCAGCATCCCGAGTCTCTAACGAAGCAATTAAACTCACAATTAAAAGCATTCAGCTTACCAGACGAGTTCACGCTAAGGAACGACGAGGTTGACAGATTTGACGTCAGGGCGCCGGCCGGCTGTGCTGGCAGCAGCGAAGGCGCAGCGTCAGGCGTTGAAATGGCATCGGAGGCGGCGGCGGCGGCGGTAGAATGAGCAGCACGCAGAGAAGAAGCTGCATAAATGTTTTTTTGAGTCATAGTTTGAATCAGGTGAAACAGGGGGCAGGGTGAGCTGTCCCCTTTCCTCTAAGATTATTGACTCAAGGGTTTCTGCAGGATCCCCAAAGCCAGGGATCGGCAAACTCCGGTCCGCGGGCCATACGCGGCCCTCGAAGCCTCTCTCCGGCTTTCGGGTCCTTTGAAACTTCACAATAGCAATCCGGCCTGCTCAAGGTTTGTGACTCTGCTCAGCTCTGTCTCTTCTCTCTCTCTTCTCTCCCTTCTCCCCTGTCTTCTTTATCTCTTTTCCTCTTCCCTCTCCCCTTTTCTCTCCTCGTTTATCTTTCCTTGTCACTCTCATTTGCCCGCAGACAAGAGCTGAATTCCCTATCTGGCCTTTGAGGTAAAAAAGTTTGCCAACCCCTGCCTAAAGCCTACTTTTCAGGTTGTTTAAGTCTTAACAAGTAGCAATTGCTTAGCTTCAATGCTCTGCTGAATTTGAGCAACTTTTTTTGAAAGTTCTCATTTTTTCAGCACAAGAATTGTTATTGCTTTCGATAGGAGGCAGACCCAATGTTCATCCTTTGATATGTTGTGCCTTTCTTATAGCTCCATTGCTAATTATAAAGCTTTTCGTTCAGAAAATTAGGATTCCATATTAATTTTTATTCTACATACATTCGTAAATGTCCAGTGCTTAAAAACCAGTAAAATGGCACGGCTCGTCTTATTAGTTTTATGGATTTTTTTTATCATTCTTGGCTGACTGTGTAACAATATGTGTAACAGAGATGATCAAATAGATTAATAAAACCAGAGTCGAGCTGTGCCATGCATTTTCATGACTTTTAGGTACAGGGAATTTACGCAGAACAAATAGCTTTAGAGCTATTAGAGAGCTATAAAGATAAACAACAATTCTTGTGCTAAAAAAATTAAAAGTTCCTATCTCCGTAGTGTATTTTTCGGCAAAAACGAGCCTCCTTAACATTTTCTAAGAGACGCAGTTTTCCATCCTTTCAGTTAAGTAGTCCTTGTTTGCATTATGTGCCCTACTACTAGGAAAAAATGGGGGGCACTCTTGTCTCCTCAGTGTGGTGTCTGGCCTGTTGAGTGCTCTTGCACTTTTTGAGTTGTTTTTGCGTGCGCCGTAGGCGGCCATCTCCAGACCAGTTCTGGCTGGTTGGGGGGGGGGGGGGCGCTTGGCCCAGCTTGAGTCTTTCCCCGCGGCGGCCACTGATTGGCTGGGCTTGTGTTTTTCTTTTCTGGCCCCCAGTCAATCAGATCTGCTCGGCGGGCACGCTGATTGGCTGAGGGGTCGTCTCTTTTGTTTGGCGTCTCTCTCTCGCGCTGTCTGCCCCTCTACCCTGTTAAGTGGTATATAGTGCTCAAGCCTGGCCCAGCCAGCTCCTCACACTCCGCTCCGCGCCCCGCGCCTAGTTCTTCAAACTAAACTAGCGATACTCAAGCGAGCCGTGTCTATACGGTCCCTTACTGCGAGGACTCAATTGATTGGGAGCAAATAAAGCGGTCAAGTGTTGGCGATATTCAAACGAGCTCCACAGTTTCTGGCACCGGTAAGATCCCCGAGTTCATTCGCTTCTTTAGTTTTTCCGAGGCCTTGCCGTAGCAGTGATTCCATAGCTAGAGCGTCATCACGCCTGCGACTGTGACCACTGCAGCACAGCAGCGTTGTATATTGTGTATTATTGTAGTACTGTACCGGTTACTTTATATAGTGTGTACAACCTACAGTATCGAAACTAGAAGCACCCGAGAGTGTCACCACACATCGAGCCGCAGCGTGAACTCTGAGTGTCACAACACCAGAGGGATCGAACTATTATCGCAGAGCGTCGTCACGCCTGTTCATATCCATAAAAGTACAGACAGAGCGTCACTACGCCTGTTATATTACATATAAAATATTGTACTCAGGACTAGGCACCCTAACCGACCCGGGTTACGACATCAGCAAAGCATGGACAGCAGTTTGCATTTTGCACTCTGCTTACACTCTCAGTTGGATAACAGAACTGTTGTTAGTCTTAGTTAATTTGTTTTATAACTTTACTGCTAAGGTTCTCATTCCTGTGGCAGCAGCCAATAACTCACAAGATGCTGAAGAATGCATTACAGGCGCAGGCACCTGAGGCTGGCCCTTGGATAGGGCCTGCTTGAAGCAGACACTGCACAGGCCATCAAACTGGTTGGAGCCATAGAAGCCGCAGCCGTTCTTGCAGAACACAGTGGCCAGTGGCTGCTGATTATCATTCTCAGACATGATGATGATAGAGAGCTAAGCTGCAGTTGAGTCTGATGAAATACTAACAATTATTTTTTATAATTATTTTGCCCTGTGTTGCAATTGGCTAAGCCTCCTGCAGCACTGCAGACCATGCAATAAAAAACTAATCTATTAAATTTTCATACAACCATAAAAGTACTTATTACATTTTTTAAATGAAAACTTATTATAATCTTATGCATTGTTATAGTATAAGACCAGTCTTTCAACCATAGACATAGCTGTTAGGCAGAATTATGGCTTCATTTTAAATCATCATATTTTCATAGTTGTAGTCATAAGAACAGTTTTTGGAACATAGGAACATTTGTTACTATCATAGATATTTATTTTATTATAGTTGCCATAGTAACTATGTCAAAAATCATTTTTATACAATAAAATTTGCACTCATTATGATTAATAAATAGTTATGCTTACCTTCTCACCAGGTAACTATTAGATATAATCAACTTTTTTGGTATTAGGATCTTACAACCAGGGATCTTGGCTCTACCCAATTTTGCCCAATCTTTATATCTGCCTATACTCATATATTAGATAGATCCCAATCTCACTCATGCAATTGTTAAATCCTAGGGTATGAGAAAAAATTGGATCTTGATCATAAAATTTTTTATACAACTGATTTTCTACCAAGAAGATCAGAATATTAGAATAATGGTTATATACATGCACAACTCCTTTGATCTACACTGGCAATGCAACTAACCTATGAAAGAAACCCTAAAGCAAAAATTAATGAAATTTAGGATAAATGGCAGGATTAACTATGACTGTCTTATTAAGGCTAAATGTCTTTGGTAGGCTTACTTAAAATCTTAATATCCCAATTTGCTTTTTGTTGCTCCAGTTTATAACTTTACAAGATCTAATAAATTAGAAAATAATCTTATTATGCTTTACATCTTTATTTTACCAAAATAAAATAAATAACAGATTTTTTATCTGATATTTTTGTTTTTGTTGAATGTACAAAAGAAAAAATAAGCTTTAGCTTAATAAGTAAGACTTACAAACTTATATTTTTGTGTATAAGACTGTTTTTTGCAAATACAGATTATAGTTAATTTTATTATCAGTATCTTAATCTTGGTATTATTTGCTTAGCATAATTTATATAAAATGAAAAATACATGCCAAATTCTTTCCAGTATATGGCCATATATATATGCATAACCTTGGGAATCACCTGGCCATTTCTATTGACAACACACATGTAAGTTGAGCTATCTATTAGCTGAGAGTAGTCATGTGACTACTATTCTAATTTATATTAAAATTAAATATTCTATTAATTGCTATATAAAAGGTTATAGGAAAGGTTAAGGTAAATGTAAAGGTTAGGCCTATGGGACCCAACTGAATGACCATGCCAATTAAACAATTGCTTGACTATTGTCAGCAGTTGCAGTAAAACAGGAGAAATTTTGTTAAGATTTGTCTGTATCATCTATCTATTTAAGCAATAAACATATTATTATTAGCTATACCAACTATAGCTAAAAAAGCCAAGATAGGGCCTAGCTATGACTAACAAAGCAACTAAGTGAAATGATGACTGACAACTAAAGTAAGTAAAGAAATATATATAGTTTATGTGTGACTAAGAATGTAGCTTGATTTTTATTTCCTAAGATTCATTAGTAGTCTTTATTTATTGCTCAGTGACAAATTGCATTTCTGATTTCTCAATTTCTAGATTGCTACTACCTGATAAGTAGGTTTGACAAGTAAAAACTTTGGATGGGGAATCTGAAAAATCTATAAAAAATCTATTAAAAATCTTTAAAATATTTTAAACTTGCCAATATATGTTAAGTACTTGTAAGTGTATTTTTTTTCAATTGTTATTGTATTGGTAGGCCTATCAATTTGTCAAATTGAAAATATAGGGCCTAACCAATTTTATAACAAAAGTCAAGGCTACAATGAAATGGAATATAAGTATCTTGTCTTGTTGCTTTTTTATTCTTTATAAATAACCACTAAGTAGACCTATAAAAAGTTTTTTAAATTAAGTATTTTATTTTAGTTACCTAATAACTAATTAGCTAAACATTGATAATAGATACAATTAAAACTTTGATTGAAAAATGTGTTCAATTATATATTTCTACCTATTTTTTTATACACAAACTATGCATGGATATTTGGGACCTGCATGGAAATTTTTGATAGCTTAATACTAACAGAAACACGTAAGTGTCTAACAATATTTTGAAAATTAGAGCCTAGAATTTTTGTTCTTAATTATTTAATCTGCTAGTAATCAATGCAATAAAAATTTTGACACCTCATTTGTAAAATTTGATTGAGCAAAAAGTTATAGCAATTTTAGTTAAGTGTTTCAATTTTTGAACAATTTTTGAGTGATATGAACAAGAAGACAAAGAAGCATACGAGTAAACTGGTTGATGAAGAACATTGGTTGCTGACTGACGGAAGACTAATCAGATATACCGAGCAAAATAGAGCCAATAATTTGTCAGCATTAGATGTGTTAATTCATGTTGGTTTAGGCTATTAAATAAACTTAAGAGGTTACTACTATTTAGTAAGTAACATTTTGTTTTAATCGATACAACGAGCCTGTTATTTTCAGAAACACCGGAATCTCAAAAACTTATCTGATGAATGCTATGATTAGATCGCAAATGCTCTGGCTGTCGTGCATCTCGCCTTGAGTATGATTCACGATAATAGTTAAAAAGAAAAAGAGGACCTTCAGTTTCACTCTACTGAAAAGGCGATGGAGAAAGCTGAAACATACACATATCTATCGAGAATTTTTCAGCTGGGTCTGAGTTCCTGCACTTCTCACAAGCAGCAATTAATAGACCTATTAAGAAGATTAGGCTGGTTCACTTGTGGCAAAAACAGTTATCTTCACATACACATTATCTTCACATCTTCACATTATGTTCAGATGCGAAACGTACATGTAAATAACGGACACGTAAATACACGACCTATATAAGAGTTTACTAATTCTACGTGTGTTAATCCAATTGATTCTACAGCAGCACTAGTCCGTTTGCAAGGACGCTATCCGTCCGGGCAGTGGTATCATTACGAGGACAGACATCAGGCCTAGCATTTTTAGATGATAAAAAAAGCGATAAGTAACAGGATTTGTAATTTTCCGATCGGCCGGAAGGATCCAAACGCTGTCATCAATACATGCATGTATCCAAACATTAAAATATATAAAACAATTTCCTGTCTAGTTAATTCAATGGAAATTCGAGCCTTCAAAAATTTAAAAAATGACGTATAGTAGATTATTAAGATTTAGTAAGGTGGATTTTTAGTATATCTAATTGCCATCCTGAGAAGTTACAAGCTATTTTAGCCCTTCTTTTAGAATTGTGGGCTAAACTTGAATCTTCTACTACATGCACATGTAGTAGAAGAATTGTACGAACAATTGCTTTTATCTGTGAAAACGTATTTGTACTTTTTCATGTACGGGCTAGATAGATATGAAGGTCAAAGCAATTGCAGCCACGGGACCTGGTAAATTTTGTTGCAATTCTAAAAAGGAAAACGAATTAACTGACGGTAAGCAAAGCGAGAGATAGAAGAGAAGGGAGGGCGGCATTGATTGGCACGCCAGAGGGTGTGTAGCAGGCATTGACTATAAGAAGGTTGGGTGGGGCAATTGCGCACTCATTTTCGCCTTGCTCAGAAAAAATCTGTGCACAACTGAGGGCGAGTCGCTTCGCTAGTTATGAAAAATTAGCATATATTTCCACTGCGCTTTGGGGACGATAGCATATCTATAAATTTACATGCCAGTAGGCTTGAATTACCGCTTGCAAACGTCTCTCAGCCAATGTTGCCGCTGGTTGCCATGGCAAAGTTATTCTTAATGTTTATCTTATCGGAAGCCTGATCTCATACTTGAGATTCTTATGCTAATTTAGAGAAACGTTAAGAAAACGCGACCAAAGTCTCAAGTCATAGAGCTGAGACATTCAACGCGTTTGCTGTTCACAATAGAATTCTGAGAAAAAAAGAAAAATGCTTCCCAGCAGTCTTCAAGTCTCACTGTTGCTGCTACTTGTCCTGACTGTCTCCAGTTCTCAGGCCCTTAGCTGGGAACAGGAGCGGCTACAGTGGCTAGTGGTGACACCACCAAACGCGCGCAACGTACAATTGAACTGCACCTCAGAGTACATCTATCCGTTCCGCCTGTTGAATGACAGCTCCATTATTGGAGCCCTGGGCAGCCCTGTGCAGCAGGTCTGGTGGATTCTGCCTGACGGCAGGGTCGCCAACGAGACCTACAACGACGGCAATCGGCAGGTGGTGGACCGCGGCGTCGGGCTGCAAGTGCAGGACGTCACTGAAAGCGTGTTCGGCCTGTACCACTGCGCTGTGCGGGCCGCCACTTACATCAACGACACTCTGCTAAACTACACGGTCAACTCTGTGTACTACTACAAGCGCGGCTTGAACCTGTACGGAGCCGACTTGTACGGCGGAGACCTCTGGGCGAAGTACCAGCGGAACACCCTGATTGGCAGCCTGACAGCTGGCATCTTCCTCATCCTGGTGGCTGCCTACGCCCTGCTAGACCGGTTCGGCGTCCTGGCCAAGTGCTTCGGCTCCAACGCCGTCGAGGCCGCGCCAAGCGTTGTCGAAATCGGAGAGGGCTCGCCGAAGGCGGCGGAGGCAAAGTCGGCCGAAGCAAATGCGCCGGACGCGGACGCTAACGAGCTGTCGCCGACGGCTTCGGCGGTGGAAACTTCCAGGGCGTCGGTTCGATCCCGGAAGTCGGACAAGGTGGCGCCGGCTGAGACGGAGGCTGAGACGGTCGCTTAGTTATGAAGAAACCAATGAATTAATGAAGAGATAAAGTGAAGGCATGTGAATATGAATTGAGCAGATAATTGTTTTGCCCTTTGTTTGTCCCATGCGCCCATCAATAGTTTTGATTCTCTATTCTACAATTGTCGATTTTCCGATATCTCAAGTTTAGATTAACAACAATATTAACACCCATAGGGCACACTAATGAGTTTTTCCTCAAGTTGCAGCAACAATAGACGCCTATTTATAGAACAAATACAACCAAAAAGAAGACTGTTTTATGCCTGTAAATTTAAAACTCCAAGTTGCTTTATTGTAGAAAATGAGTTTCATTTGATGAGCTAATTAAGCTAGCTCAGAAACGTTAATTATTTTTAAAAATAAGTAATACACCTTAATTACATGTATATATAGTTAGAATTTCCCTCTTATAACTATTAGATAGACACCTCAGAAAGTCAAATGGAATCTACATGGCAAATTTAAATGGTCCCAGCCGTCGCCTCAGACTTGCCCCCCCCCCCGAGATCCTCAGGGAGTTTCCCCAGTTCAAATTTGCTGTGTCGCATTTTCAATGAGCAGACGTTTAAAGTAGCAGTCGTTTTGGTAATTCACAATACTACTTAGGACGCAAATACTACTAATACCAATATGTGAAGAAT